>JAAGKR010001519.1:0-106418 GCA_011419295.1 Clarias macrocephalus | reverse complement strand
TGTGTGTGTGTGTGTGTGTGTGTGTGTGTGTGTGTGTGTGTGTGTGTGTACAGGTTTGCGGATGACTACCGTGTAGCTCTGCAGCAGAGTTATGTTTGGACTACTCAGGAGGATGTGCCTGATGGCCAGGGCTTTTTTACCAGACCACGCCGTCGCCGCCAGACTGCCCGCACCAAAACCCTTGTACACACACTCAGCTTCTGGTGCCTTAACCCTGCTGTGGTGAGTGCTTGACTCTGAGCATCAACATGAGTACAGTTTTTTGCAAGAGACTATGTGAATACATAGTCAAGAGAAAGAAAAAATGCTCAATATCTATATCATTTAATGTGTATGCAGTTCATGATAACTGTGTGTATATGTTGGCAGGCATTCTCTGATCTGGGCTCAGTAGTACACAGTGTAGTGCTCACTTCTGGTACCCTCTCGCCCATGGGGTCCTTCTCCTCTGAGCTGGGCCTCAAATTCTCCATCCAGCTGGAGGCCAGCCATGTCATCAGCAAGTCTCAGGTTAGTAATCCCTGGTGAGTAATGTAGGCAAAAACTGTACTCTGTGTTGCTAAAAATGACTGAAGTAGAAATTAAAATGGCTATTCATGCTACTTTAGTAAGAGGATAGAAATACAAAATCTACTGAAAACATGAATGAGCATGACTGAAGCATTATTTGCTGTAAATTATTACATTTACATTTCACAACAAGCCTGTGTAATTTGTGATTAAATATTAATCATTAGAAATAAGTTGGGAAAAAGTTCAGTTTTAATATGCAGTACTTTTTAATATAGCATGATTCCATAAAAAATGTGTGAGAGTAAGTTTCAGGAAAAAAATGTAAAAAGGAAAAAGTTAATATCAGTCTGACATTTTGTATGATGAACAAATACCAACTAGAAAAAGAATATTATAAATAGTTAAAATAAAATAAAAACTGTATATATTGTATGTTTCTTGAAAAAGAATGGAATGACTGTAGATTGGGTGCTTTTAGTATTAAGCCATGTTTCTTTATGCTTTATCTGCTCATTAACAGCCTAGAGCAGTTTGTTTACCTAGAAACATAAGTAGAAAATACCTAGTAATATAAATATATATTTTTGGAGTCTTTTAACTATGGCAAACAATGTTACAGGTATGGGTTGGCACCATTGGAGCAGGTCCTCAGGGCCGTAGACTGTGTGCCACATTCCAGCATACCGAGACCTTCACCTTCCAGGATGAGGTGGGTGCACTGCTGCTGAAAGTGTGCCAGTCAATAAGCCGAGGAGTGCTCTGCTTCCTGCCGTCCTATAAGGTAAAGTTAGAGACTTTATGCTGCATTCAGGCTTTCTTATGAATTAGATCTTGAAACATTTTGATTTCTGAATGTTAAATGATGAGATCTGAGGCTGTGTGCACTTGCCACTGGGAGGTGTCAGAGACCACAGTTTAAGTCCATGAACAGCCATGAAGTGACACCTGAGGCACTGGTTTTAAAATTCAGTTCTGAAGAGGTCAGGCAGGCTTTGTTTGGCACTTAACCTCTAAGAAGCAATTCTTTTGTGTAATGGATATGAAACAAACCACAGTGCACAGGCCAGCATTTTACTGCATGTATCAACTTTCAGCTAACTAGCTCACTTATGGGCTTCCATTGATAAATACTTTGTTGTCCTTTGTTTGTTATGCCTTTTCCATGAATAATTGATTTTCGTTCAAACTGCGTTTCACAGTGACTCCTCTAAAGGAACAAGTCAGACTTTCTGAAATGTCTTCATCTGTAGACATGCATTATTTGTTATAGATTGAGTGCATGTTTTTGTATTTTATGTGTGGATATGGTTTACTTGTACATTATGGTTTTTAATGATTATACATGACTTACCCATGTGGATTAATATTTAATCAGAAAACTGAGCAGCCTGGGGATTCTTTTGAGCCTTAGAGTCTATGCATGTTCTGGAGCCTCAAAGTCCCATCTGAGAAATAGCCCAGCCTATCTTCTGTTTCCTGATGCCTTCCTACATGATTTTTATCACTTTGTCAGATCCAGCATCCTGTGTATCTCTGTGTGTGTTTTGTTTGCATGCATGCATGTATACTGTGTACTGGTTCACCACTTCAGATTTGCGCACACACATATGCCCTTCACCTTACTCCTGGAGCTGTGGTTTGTAGTAGTTTTGACCCCATTAAACCACAGTGCACCTCATCGTCTGGCTCGACCACAGGAGAAATAAACTGGAAACAACTGAGGGGGGAGGCACTTATTAAATGTTGGTTTGCAGAGGTGAAAAGATCTCAGAGAAACGCAAGATGCTTTTAAAGCAGATTAAGATAAGGGCCATTAGGGGTGATGTCGCCATGCTGTCTGTGTGAAGATGCGTCTGTACTGGCGCCTGGTGCCGGTGGGGAGTGAGTGTCGGGAGGCTGTATCCGTTTAGCTTTTGTCCTATCAAAGTCAAAGTGCACTGCAGGGTGAATGAGCTAAGAGCCTGTGAGACCTTCAGGTCCCTTCACATGCTGCCCAATGTCTCTCAGGCAAATTTAGGCTTAAGTACATGCTTACATAGCATCTAGTAGACACTGTTACTGTAGTTCATACACATTCAAACAAGGTTTGAGGTTTTTTGTATATCAGTTATTTTTGCTGAATTAAAAATTCAACAGAAAAATTCAAATGCTGTTTAGTTTTTAAGTGAATTAGACTATTGCTTAAGCAATAATATTTAGGGACATAGAATGGAAATTTTTTTTCAGATTTTCAGAGATCCACATCAGAGTTTTGATTAATACCCAAAATCACATCCTTTTATTAATTGAGCAAACAGTCTGCAAGCTTTTTTGGCAATTTATGCCCTGTAGAAGAATTTTTTCGCCAGGTTTGCAAAATGTGTAAAATCAGAACTGACTTTTTACATCATAGTAATTACAAACTACATCATGGTGATTACATCATAGTAATGCTCAGTTTTAGATTAGTATCTTTAATTGTTTTGAAGACCGAGCAGTAGCAATAGATATGTTTATACATATTTATGTTTATAAGGATAAAGCCCGTATGCTTTTCTATTCCCTTCATCTTCAGCTAACACACAGCAGTTGTATAGTTGTTGTATCCAGATGAAATACATTACATTCACATAGTTCTCAAATGGTACATTTATCTACATAAAACAACTAAAGGTATTTTGCTTGTTTAATTGGGTTATCAAAAGTGAACAAAAGTGTTCAAAAACAGATCCTGGGACCTTTTTTTGTTAATATCATTTTTTTGTACTTTTAAATAAACATGATAATAATAATCTTTTTTTGTGGAATATATCAGTTTTATGAAACTTTAACTTCGACTCAAACAGTTCTTACTGCAGCATTGTTTTCAGTTCTATTTCCCATGTGTATTTAACTGAAAAAATCACAGTGAAATAAGCCAGACTTCTGTAGCTGCTGCCCACTTGATCTGTAACTGAGCTGTAAACTCTGACACTGAGCTCCATTAGCATTTAACAGTCCTGAATCTCGCCACTTATGACTGTTTACCACATCAGATCCACAAGAATCTCTTAATGCTTTCTCAGCAGCAGAATGAAGAAGGTTTGAGTGACATGGTCCACTTCTAAAACCTTTCATGAATCACTTGGTTTCATATGTATTTCAGAGTAAATATTTTGCCCACAGCCATCATGTCAGTGCAAGTGTGTAACTTCCTTTTTCAAAGCGCTGCATTAGGGAGGCATGCTCTTTACTAGATAAAACCGGATCCATCCTCCAGCCGATCTTGCACTTTATCTGCTGCTCTTAGCTCTGGGACTGTTGGCCTTGTGCTACTGGTCTGCTCTGCGTCAGCTCGGAGGATCACTCACCAGCAGGTGGCACAGGCGCCACTTGACTCCAGCCATGGCGTAATTGTCGCATATTTGATGACTGAATTATTCACATCTGCTATATGTCTAAATGCTGCCATTTTTTGCACGTTTCATTAATGATGCCCATCAACCAAGCATCTTCTATTATTCAATGGGCGTTGGTAAAAAAAAAGGCAGGCTGAGTCTTGGTGACAATAAAGTGAAAAGATAAAGAGATGTGTTTACACTGGTGATAGAGGAGTCATTACATTACAATGCAGTACATACAAGTGACAGTACCATACCAGGTGCAAGGTGGGTAATGCATATATTTTCTGGTCTTTTTAGGATGGGCACAGATAAAGGCAGTATAAAACAACTTCATTCTTGGCGTAGATTATATGAGTCTCAGGAGGAATTAACCCACTTCTTCCTTTAGATATTCCCTCAGTTAATGTTTTGTTGATGGCGGTGGAGAGCGCTGTTTGACAAATAGTTCCAAACGCCCCCAAAAGTTTTACACTCAGCAAATTATTCAATGATCCCTGAATCATTTTTAATGGCAATTTATGCCTTGTGGAAGAATGCGACAGTGGAACGGTTTGCAAAATGTGTAAAATCAGAACTGATTTTATAGTGATTACATCATAGTAATGCTTTAGATTAGTTTTAGATTAGTATGTTTAATTCTGTTCTGTGGATGGGAAGGCTGTCATCCTCCAACATATCACTCCATTCAGGATAGAAATATTTCATCATTTTATAAAGATGATGATTCAGATTTGTTTTATGCCTGCAGATGTCCCACAGAATAACAGAGCAACCCGATATTGTAATTTGTACTGGAGCTTGATCATCCTTAAATGTAAATATTCAGCCAATATTAATTCCTCAACAGTGAGAACAGTACTGTTAGTAGTAACCAACATAATTACTGAGGTGTGAAATTGAACTTTTTAAAAATAGTTTTACAATATACAATATTTATTGCCATTCTCACATAAAGACTATATGGTGGAAGTTAGTATAACCAGAATCCATGAGAGTTTTGTTTTGGTGCACAGCTTGGTTCATGTACTGTACAAAACACAACCCTCAGCCTTTTCAGCTAGAAGTCTAGGTTGTATAAAGCTGGTGTAAAAGCATGTATGTGCAGTTTATTTTTCAGAAAGGAACCATGCCAAGTTCTTGTATATGCATTTAAGTGAGCTTTTAGGCAAGAAGCTGTAAAGTCAGCACAAAAAATATATACTTGAAAATATACTGTAGTGCATCTTGAAAAATTGCAATTTTGTAAAAAATCTATTTCTTTTATACTTTAATTTAAAAAGGGAACCTCTCATATGTTGTAGGGTTATTACATGTAAAATTAAATATTTAAAGTAGTTTTTTTTTTTAATTGCAGTGATTTACAGCTCATGAAAAGCAAAATCCAGTATCTCACAATATTAGAGTATTTCAGTTTGGGTTTGAGTAAATTACTATTCATACACTATAAGTACCTTATACTGCATGTAAGTCTAGTTCAGTACATGTATGGAGTTCAGATAACTAACAGCAACCAGATTTGCATGTAAGTTTGTCCTCCTCTGAAAACCAGGTGTAAAGTGCCATCAGATACTGTATGTTGGCAGGAGTTACCGTGCCTAGAATGATTAGCAGCAGCATTTAAAAACCTTTTCAAAGAATAGTTGCTTACAGTCTAATGTTAACAGTTAATTTAAATTTTGAGATAGAAAAAAAATCTAAAGATGTAAATTAAACAAGAAATGAAAGAGACTTGTAATATCTGGTACATGGATTATTTAAATCAATCATATCTGCTAGAGTAGAAATAGCACAGATCCTTTGTTCCCAGTTGTCTAGTTTTAGATGCTTTGATACGTGCAGTATTTTTCCGATTTGAACAAAGCTAATAAACTAAACAGGACTTTTATTTTTTTGACATTGCTGATATCCTGTCAGCAGAGCCATATGAGGAAACAACGTGACATGATCTGGCCTGCTGAAATATTTGGAAGATGGAAAAATAAAAGAATGAAAATAATGAAAATGGGAAAAAATAGGAAATGTTGTTTAGTAATCAATTCAAGATGTAGTCTGTAATATGCTACAGCCATAGTTTATTAAATGTTGTTGTTGGATGCATTGTAAGTGTATTTTACTTTACAGTCTATTTGCCCTTCTGCCATCTCAGATGTGCACATTTAAAATGGACCTGCAATTCACACACTGCTTATCAAGTATAGAGTCCAACTTGAAATTTGGTCATGCCCCCTGTTTACATTCCAGTAGGACAGGCTTATAGTGTTACAACCTGTGACAGACAGGCGTAGGCGTTTTTATTTAGCAAACTGTGATCAAACCATTCCCAATTAGGTTGATTTCGGGTTTAGGTTGTAATTTATACAAAATCTGAAAAATATCAAAGCAGGGTGAATATTCTAGCACTAGATGAGACATGTCATTACACATGAGTGCGTTGGAATCTTAACGTTGTTGTCAGAGCCTATGTTTTGCTGTTGTGGTGTTGCCTCTGAATTAGTCATGAAGGCTAAGCACTTATGCCACTACAACCACTGCTATTTCCACGATGCCCTTAGCTCTATGCTCCACTCCCCCCTCGTGTAGCAGGCCACTTTGTTTGGAAAAAATTTATGTTTTCCCATTTTCTTATTTTTTTTGCAGTGCAAAAGTATTATGCTGCTCATGTTGCTTTTAACACTAATTGCAAGAGCACAAGAATAAACCTTAGAGCTGGAGCTGGGTAGAAACCAGCACACATTGATGTCTTTTGTAGACATTATATTCAGTTCAATAGCACGCATGGATTCCACTTTCACAGGCTGCTTTTGAACTGGCCTCAACCGTATGAAGATGAGGGTTATGGAAAATTTGTACGTAATTAAATGGCAGCATGGAGGCAGACACAGAGTGATGTTTACTTACAGTGTCTGAGAGATAAAAGCATTAGGACCATTACTGTGCAAGCCAAAAGGCTCCTGGACTGGCACTCTATTGTATTTCACTTGTTTCATAAGGCCTAACAAATTACAGCTCTGGGAATATAAACAATGAGGTTACACGAGAGTCTTTGTGCTTGCACATGTCCCTGTCTTTTAAGGTCCAGGATTTTTATATCAGGTTACACTGGGGTTATCAGCTTACACTTTGGCCTGAAAATAAATTAATAACAGTGTCACTCAAAGTAAATTCATGGTGCTTAGTACAGTGACCTAATCAATTAGAAAAATTGTCATATGTAATATGTTTCTTTTATAAATAATGTAAGGGGTTGGCAAAACGGAGAAAAACATGGAAACCAAGTTCCACCATATACAAAGTTTTCTTTGTAGGTGTTTAGAAAACAGCCTTTAATGCATGAACTGTAGTCAGATTTCTGCTCTTCATTACAGTGGTTATGGAGGCATCTAGGACATTGGTGCAGGTCCACAGGGCGTAGCTCAGTGCAGGTAGAGTTCTCAGAGTCGTAGCGTGGTGAGCCGAGCAGGGGAAGCATGCATCACGGAGCAGAAGGCGTGATGAAGGCAGTGGCAGCGGGGCCCACACAAGAGCGTGACGCAAGAAGCTCCCATCTTGGCAGATTCGAGTAAGAGTTCTTCGAGTCTGTAAAATCAGAATGCGTATCAGCATACATTTGTAAAGGATCTACTCACCAGTTGCGGGTCCTGTGGCCTTTTATAGCCCAGGTGAATCAGGTAGCCCTGCCTCCTTTCCACACACACAGGGGATGCTGAATGACCGTGCACTCCGTGCCGTGATTGTGACAAGTCCAAGTGTTTTGAATGTGTGCGTGCACTGGCTGTAAGCCCTCTGTCCCAATAAGCACAACCAGTACTAGAATATTCACCTTGCTTTGAACTTTTTCATATTTTGTATGAGTTACAACCTGAAACAACCTACAGTAATTGCTTGGAGTTTTGCAAATCACAGTTTGCAAAATTACTTATTATAAATAAAAGCACCTACCTCCTTGCTGTCCAAGGTTGTAACCATATAAACCTGTCCTACTGGAATGTAATCAGGGGGCCAAACAGGAGTTGTAAGTTGTACACATTGAATTGTTTAAAAAACACTTTTTCTATTTTTCTATTTTAATTAGATTTTTTTTCCTAATTTCTATTTTTCTATTTTCAGCAGGTCAAATCATGTCATGTTTGTGTTTGCTTATGTTTGTGTCTGATTATGCCTCTGCTGACATTTGGAATATCAGCAATTCAAAGTTTAGTTTATTAATGTGCTTTGTTTAGACTTGAAAAATGTTCTATGTATCGAAGCATCCAGAACTAGACAACTGGGAACAAAGTGAGGACCTGAGCTATTCCTACTGCAGCAGATATGATTGATTGAAATAATCCAGGGACCAGATATAACAAGTCCTTTTTGTTTCTTGTTTAATCTTTTGATTTTTTATTTTCCATCTCAAAGTTAAAATTAACTGTTAAGGTGTGAGACATTAGACTTTAAGCAACTTTTCTTTAAAAAGGTATTTAAATGATGCTAATCAGTCTAGGCACTATAACTCCTGCCAACATATCTGGTGGCACTTTACACCTGGTTTTCAGAGGAGGACAAACTTGCATGCAAATCTAGTTGTTGTTAGTCATCTGAACTTCTGAACCCCATGCCTGTACTAAACTAGACCAAGAGATACAAGGTATTTATAGTGTCTGAACAGTCATTTACTCATACTTAAAATCAACCTACAAACCCCACTAACATTGTGAAGATGACCTTTGATTGGAAACGCATACTTACAGAAAAGGAAAAAGAGGATAGTGCATTGTTGTTGAGGAAACGAGCTTTTAGATTAATGTTATTCCCTATAGAGATGCTGATGTTTTTTGCACTACCATGCAGGCCTCTTTTTAGTAATTTATGGGATTAAACCTTTTGTTTATTAGAGGTAGGCAGGTATAGACAGTACAAGCATGAAACATTTTTTGCATAAAATTATCGCACAAGACATACAAGTACAAGGTTTTATATAATCTCATGCCATGAAAAACATGTCCCATGGATTTGGTACTGATTGAAGTTAGGATCCTGTTTCTTTATCTCGGAAAATTTAGTCATTGATCGAAACTATTACTGCTATCATGAAAGGGTAGACAACTGAAGCCAATAAGCCAATGGAGTCCATAAGTTACATCAGGTTTTACATGGCAAAAGATGTGTTAATTTAGAGACTAGTTATGTTGATTTTTAATGTAATATAAAAACACTAAATTTAGGGGGGGAAACAACTATGTAAATTTGATACATGATAAGCAACAGTACGGTTTTAATACGTTATTATTCAGCAGATTCAGTATGCCATAATATTTTTCAGTATTTGTTAGTGAGTTGGATATTAATTATTGAAACATGCTTTAATTCCTTTTTATGTTGACCAATCAATTTAAAATGACAATAATCTATTTATCTCCTTATTTGAAGGAATTCTGTTGGTTGTGCGCAATTTTAGTACTACATTCTGCCTACATATACTTAACTCAAGTGTGAAAATGCTTCTAAGCACAGGTAGATTCACTCTGTATATGGTATAAAATAAAGTTAAGATGCATTTTGGTAAAATGATGGAGTGCGCTAGTAATGGTTGTCCTTCCGGGCTCTCCTATTTCCACAAGGGAACACTGTATCTCATTTCAAGTGAAATGTGACCTGTCCAACCAACATCATTTATCCAAATTACTCGGGTTGCCTGTGTGGCCAGATCTTGGAAGTTGTTCCAAATCTCTTCCTTTTGAGAATGATGGATGGTTTAAAAACCTTCCTTCACCACTGTATATGTATATGCATATACACTGTATGCACTGTATATGTCTCTATCTATGTATCAGTCTATCTAAATGTATGTGTATGTACAGTATGTACAGTACAGACCAAAAGTTTGGACACAGCTTCTCATTCTAACAGGTTGAATTTGTGTTATGGCAAGAAAAAAGCAGCTAAGTAAAGAAAAACGAGTGGCCATCATTACTTAAAGAAATGAAGGTCAGTCAGTCCGAAAAATTGGGAAAACTTTCAAAGTGTCCCCAAGTGCAGTCACAAAAACCATCAAGCGCTACAAAGAAACTGGCTCACATGTGGACCGCCCCAGGAAAGGAAGAGCAAGAGTCACCTCTGCTGCGGAGGATAAGTTCATCCGAGTCACCAGCCTAAGAAATCGCAGGTTAACAGCAGCTCAGATCAGAGACCAGGTCAATGCCACACAGAGTTCTAGCAGCAGACACATCTCTAGAACAACTGTTAAGAGGAGACAGGTGTCTCCTGTCAACTGTTAAGTGTGAATCAGGCCTTCATGGTAGAATATCTGCTAGGAACCCACTGCTAAGGACAGGCAACAAGCAGAAGAGACTTGTTTGGGCTAAAGAACACAATAAAGAAAACTCTTTGAATAAGAAGGTGTGTCCAAACTTTTGGTCTGTCCTGTATATTAAAAGTTACAGAAAATATTTGTATGCCAGAAAAGAAAGCAAAATATTATATAAGTGATTACTTTAGATGAAAAACAAAATGGAAGCTACATTCATATATTCTGTGTGCCTGGATAGATGCTGGATAAGTTAAGGGATCGCTGGATGAACACAGGGTTGTGGGAGAAGCTAGAGGAGCGGAAAACAGTGATTGCAGAGCCACGTGGAGGGGCCAAGAGTGACTTTGATGAGTTGCTACAAACATACTACAATGCCATTAGACAAAGTGGAGCCCGAGGTGGGAGTATACACCATTCATTTCCTTTTCTGTCAAATCCATTTTCATTGCAGGCATTTATTTGATGCGTGTGATATTAAGATGTTTTTTTTTTACACAGATGGTGCACTTCTGATTGCCGTTTGCAGAGGGAAAGTGAGTGAGGGACTGGATTTCACTGATGACAATGCCAGAGCAGTAGTCACTATTGGCATTCCTTTCCCCAATATCAAAGACCTGCAGGTAACACTCTGTGACAAAATCAGGGATTGTATATGAAATGCTTTTTAAGCAATTTTAGTACTGTACTGACAGATTTTTTTAATCAGCCCTCAGTTTTTTAGCAGCTTATCACAATCTTTTAACCCAACCCCTCTCCATCTGCATTTCTGTCAAAGTAAGGTTTTTTTTTCCGTGTGAGGGACACTTGTGAGTGGCTGAAGCTTTTAAGCCCTTCACCTTAGCAGAAACTGTTGACATGATTGTTGTATTACCTCTGAGGAAAGGCTTTGATACTTCTTTGATTTATGCTGTTCTGGAAACTAATTGTTTTGCCATTTGGATAAGGTTGTAGATGGGATATCAGTTGGGTTTTAATTGCAGCCCCTGTTTGAGGCTTTCAAAATGTCCTGGTCAAGCTTTAATCTGATTGGCCAAAGGGGAATATGGTGGATGCCAACTTCTCTACCAGAAGGCGTTTGATTTCTCAAATGCCACATAGTGTGTTTGACAGAACTTTGCATTGTTTGATTTCTTGCCCTGCGTCAGCTAGCCGCCAGATATTTACCATTAGTCGTTCACAAGGCATTGTGCTGCCATATGGTTTAGAAGTTGAAGAAAAAAGTATGCTAAATTATGTTTACTAAAGAGAAGTCAAGTGAATATTATATCAATTTATATTAATACTTAAGCAGTGCTGCATGTTTTAACCAGTTCTTTAAATCCACATCGCATTCATTCTGCACACTGTACACACTGTGAGAATGCTCACTTTGATACAAGCCGCACTGTTTCTAAACTCACAGTAAACAAGTTAATTGAGAAAAT
The DNA here is from genome assembly GCA_011419295.1 of Clarias macrocephalus. Taxonomy (NCBI): domain Eukaryota; kingdom Metazoa; phylum Chordata; class Actinopteri; order Siluriformes; family Clariidae; genus Clarias; species Clarias macrocephalus. The sequence goes on along the minus strand of JAAGKR010001519.1, from coordinate 94,830 downwards.
AAAACATGGCACATGTAGCCATTTATGAAACACACTATATATTTATTCATTATTCATTTACTGTATATATTCATAGATTCAGTGTAAGTATCAAATACCAAATAAGGTATTTGGCATTTAATATTGAGTAAATACTTCCAATATGTTTTACACAATAACAGTTATATTAATATAATAATAATGATATATAAATCATGGCATATTTTTTAGGACAAATGTGTAATCTAAGTGCACAATCTTAACTTGCAGTCCGGACTGTTGCATTAAAATATTGAAAGAAATGCATTTTATTCTTCATATTTTTTTTATTCATGTGGGTATAGAAAAGAAAACAAACAAATATGATTGAACATTTATGATGTGTCTGGGCTTTTTTGTCCTCTTACTTTCAGTCTGTTGCAGATCCAGGTTTGGCATATATGCCAGGACACTTTAATCTGAAATGCATACAGACTCTCTCTTATGATAATTCTTTTTCCACAGTACTAAAATGCCACTACTTGATAAGGTTAAGAACATGCAGTGTTCAGGAATCAATAAGTCTGTAATGCAGATCTGTCCGTAATTTTTCTTTTTTATGTTGGTGAGACTCAAATGCTGTTCCAAATAATTGGCCTGTAGATCCTGATTTGATCTAAAAGGATGCTTTATCTTTCAACTATCATATTTTTTCAAATAACTGTTAAAAATATATAAAACCATGCATCACATATGAAATAAGGCATTGCAGGATAAAAACACTAGTTCACTGGTGCATCAATGTAAATTAATAATTTTTATGTGCCTGGTGTAGACACAGTCAGTCAGTCATAAATCATGCCTCTCATTAAATGTCTGTTTTTAAGGATGAACAGGTAAAGGTGAAGAAGACTATCCAATCTTGACATTTAATAAATCCCTTCCAGCTTGTGGTTTCTTGCACATTTAGAAGATTTTGCCCACAGCTAGAACTGGCTTTTTCACATATGTGGCCCGTCAAATCAAATTGACTATAAATGTAGTGCAGTGAGGTAAAGGCTAAGATGCTGAAATGGACCCTGATGGGAATTAGATGACATCTGCAGCCTTGAGCTAGTGGCCTTTACCTTTGATGACCAGATCATCATTCAGTCGTGTTGGCTGATGATCAGCATCATACAGTATCTCATACCAGCCCTCAAAGAATTACTTTGGTTGTGGACGTTCGGGTTCAGCTGTATGGCAAAATATCACAAAATCCTTAAACACAAAGTCAAATTTTTGAGAATTTCAAATTATAAGGTTTTACCTGGTTTTCTTGAGAAAAACAATGTTAATATGTTATATACTGTATTTACATGAAAATATTGACCAAAGTAAATATTAAAATAATTTTATGTTTTCATAATAAAATAATAAAATATATTTTACAACATAAAAGAGCAAACATATTATTACTCAGTATCTTAAAATCATATTTACAAAATATATATTTTTCTTTTGCTTAGTTTTGCTAACAAAACTCATTGATGGTTGCTGGAAACATTCTAAAGTACCTACCCTGGTGTTGGCCTTTTTGCTCTAGACTGGTGCCTTTGAACACACGGTACCTGTCACAAGCAGTTAGGAAGACTTGCCAACCTGTCTTACTCAGTGGGAGTTGAACTTTTCACTTGTCAGTTTTAAAAGGTTAGCACTAAAGTCGCTGGGTGAAAATTGATGGACAGTATCATGGCACCATGGACATTTGTATGACAAGGCTCATGTGATTCATTGGCCCATTTATTCCTCACCCAGGCTCATGCGCTACTTCCTCACCCAAAAATCCAACAATGTTCTGAGTGTGCACAGAGGTTAATGAAGGCTTTTCAAGCTCTGTTTGCCATCTTTATGGGAAGGTTAGGCTCTGCTTCTCACCTGTTCAGGCTGCGGTTTAGCACTTGGGTCTTAATTTGATTAGGCATGTGCTCTGAATTTTTCTATTCTATTTTAACATTTACTCAGTTATTAATTACATCTAAGTTTACAGCATGTAAAGTACATACCTTTTTCAGAGCAGCTTAAAGAACTGCTCCTATAGGTCATGGTCTAATCATGCCATTAAGCCAAACCATTTTTTATTAATTTAACTATTCATTTAATTTGATGATCAGTTTAATGTTGGAGCTAATTCAAGTGCTTGTCAAGGGTTAGGTATTTAGTATTATGCTGAAGAATTATCCATCTTTGTATTACAGTTTTTATCATCTTTGAGGTCTAATTTAATCAGCATTTAGTGATAGAACTTTGGTCAGTTGTTATCGTCTTGGTTACAGGTTGAACTGAAGATGAAATACAACGACCAGCACTGTAAATCCAGAGGCCTTCTTCCTGGAGGCCGATGGTATGAGATCCAGGCATACCGGGCCCTAAATCAAGCTTTGGGAAGGTATGTGTGGTGAGATTTGATATTGGATATTTGATAAGTGATACTTGACCTAAATATTAATACTATCAAAAGTTTTATAATTGCATCACACCTATTTTAATTATGCTAACATAAACTATATAATATGGAAGTGCTTATTAGAATGTTGTCTACATTTAGTCACTGTTTTCAATTATTTATTATTTATTTATTTATTTAATTTGCAGTGCAAATAATTGAAAATAAATGAATATAGGAAGGTCATTGATAAAAAAAATATTTCCTCCATCAAAATCATCATTTATTTATTCTCCATAGGTGTATTCGTCATAGAAATGACTGGGGTGCACTTATTTTAGTGGATGACCGTTTTAGAGCCAACCCCAACAAGTATATTACAGGTAAATTAATGAGGGGAATGTTTATGCTTATTCTTGTCTGCAACTACCAGCCAGGCATTCAGTGATGTGTAGTTGCATGTCTGCAAACACTAGATGGTGATAGTGGTCTTTTACAATGAGATACCAAATATGAACAGTTGCCAAATAATGTGTACACAAGGACCCTGCTCTTTTACATGTAGTGGTGGAGTCAGAAGTATTGATTACATGAAAAACTCCACTATAGTTTGCACAATGGTGGTCAAAATAGAACTGAAAACACTTACCGCATGAAAGTTTATACATGATGATGATTAAGTGGTGAAATAGTCATGGAAATAAAGAGCCATGGATGTGGTTATTGTACCACTCTCTTTCCTAGGCCTGTCCAAGTGGGTTCGTCAGCTGGTGAAGCATCATGACAGTTTTACTAGCGCCATGCAGTCTTTGGTGTCTTTCTCCCAGAGCCAACAGGGAGAGTTAGAAAGCCACACTGGGGAGCTCGCTCAGACTAATCCAGAGTCTCCCAGAACCCAGTCATCTGCTCTACATTCCCCTCCTGAGCTTCCAAAACTGCAACAGAGCTCTGAGAGTCAGATTACCATTACCTCTGTCAGTCACCCCTCGGAAGCAGGTACATGATCTCACTCGAATCTGCATTGACTTATTCTTATAAAATGAAAATAAAAAAATAACATTCTTTACCTTAAGCTCTATCCATACCTATATATGTGTGTTTACTCCAGACAAGAATAATCATAAATTTGTGTGGCAAAAAAATGAGAAAACTTGTATACTTGTATTTGAAATTCAAGACAAAGGCAAGTGAAAACTTCAGTCGATTTCCCAGCCTCATGTTTTCATTGTCCAGAACAACCAAATTAATGTTAATGCATGGCCAGCTAGTGGGGAAGGATGGCTATGTAAAAATAATGTACTGTCTACCCCTGCCCTTTTAAGATGCGTTTGTGTTTTGGCTGTGGTATTCTCTTATTGTGAGTGAAAATATTTGTATACTACTTTGGCATCTTTATTTTCATTCATTATGTTTAACTATTAGATGACTTGGTGTGTATTGTCCAAGTAGGAGAGCTATAGAGTCATGCAGAGTTTAGTTTGCTGGAGTTTTTCTTTTATTTTTTTTCTTTTATTGTTTTCAGTATACAGAGGATGATGTATATCCTCATCCTCGATGGATTGTAATACCATCCATGCTGATTATTCTTACTTATAAAAAAAAATTGCTTTAGAGCATCGGAGGTTTTTCACATCATTGTAAAGTGCATTACTGTATGTTTAAACTTTAAACATTAATACCAAAAGTTAGGGTGTGTAGGCTACTTATTTGTATACCGCTGGTCATATAAGGAGACAGACAATACAGAATGCCTTAAAAAGTTTTATACAAATTTTGGACACCTTTTTTGGCTTCTTTTTTTTTTTTTGTATCAATGCGTTTCATGAGGCCAAAAGGTGGCTTTTTTCATAGCAAATGTTTAAGACTTATTTTGTCTTCATTTTTGTTTAGGGGACCAGAAGCCTTCACAGCATCAATCAGAATCACTAATTCTTCAGTGTAATGTGCCTAAAATCATCTCAAATCAACAAACAAACCACACCTTGTACACCTCCACGCCAGTCAGTTCTCGATTTAGGACCCCTATCTTCCAGTCTAAAAACACGAAGAGGGACCTGGACCAGTGTGTAAATTCTGAAACTATTAATAAGAACACATTTTTCTCACCTGATCAGCCTGAAGTGAAAGTTCAGCCTGAAGTTGTTCCTGAGAACGTATTTAATGAACTTTCACCTGATCCACCTCTTCAGCCACCAGTTCTGTCTCCTGTTAATGTACCCTCACACTGTAATTCTAATCAGGACATAAGTGTAGCAGGACCTGATGATGATGAAGAGCAGGACCAGAGTATCTTCTATACCCCAGAGCTGTTTGAAGGAGATGATGAGGAGCCAGCTGCAGCAACTATAGAGGAAGCTGTGGAATCAGTTATAGCAACTACAGAGGAAACTCCTCTTCAGATGGATGAGCTTCCTTCCCTCATCGAACAGATAAATGAGAGACAGCCTGAGGAGTTGATTATGTCCAAGAAGGGCCAAATGAGGACCAATGCTGGCTCTAGTGATGTTAAAGGAGCTGCTGTCTTTCCTAAAAGAGACTGTGGGGGGTCTGAGAGCATAGCAGATGAGGCAGGGACAAGCAGTAGTATTTGCAGTGAGAAAGGGGTGACACAACAAGAGAGCATCAGCAGCAGCAGCAAATCACGTAGGCTGTCCAGGTCTAGGCAGAAAGCATCAAGCAGAGAAGCAGGTAAACTCATCTAGATTGAGATTTAGGGGAGCTTGTTGCAATCAATGACTGAAAAACATCTCTAAATTCTGATTATCTAAAGCTTTATCAAAGAAAATACATATGTATTTCTGTTATAATTGACATTGGTGTTTGGGGTGGGGATGGGTTTGAGGAGTCAAACTTCAGTGTATGAGAATGGAACAAGGATAAGCTGAGAGGGTTCTTACATAGTTTATTTTCCATAGGTGAAATTTTTACACCGATGTTACAAGCCAGCAAAATTTAGACCGTATATCCTTTGAATATAAATAAGGCAAAATTTGTATAGCTAGCCAGGAAGGCAAGTAAGGACAATGAATAACCACAGAAAACACTTGTGTGTACTGAATATGAACATACAATAAAATTTCAATTGTGTTCTCTTTCTTTCGTGGTGGATATAATGGTGTAAAAGCTCTAAACCTGGGAAGGTTTCTTTACTTTGAATTATATGTATTTGAAGCAGTGGATTTTAATAAGCAAGTACATGTTCTCTCATATAATTTGTGGTTGGAGGCTTTTTAGTGATGGAAATTGGTGTACAGTAACTTCACCTTTGCCCTGATGTGAATCGCTTTAAAGCACTTGTTCTAAGCACTAGAGTCACTTTGCCTTTGTTGTTGAATTTGAATAGGCAAGGTATGGGAGAGGTGATAAGGCTTATTTTCCCTTGTTTGAATTAATTTTACATTTAGTGATTGCACAACAAAAATACAGGCATGATATTTTTTCCACTGTTGACTATCATTGAAAACGGCTTTAGCTCAATTATTTTAAGTATATATAAGTTTTTTAACTTATATCTTTGTCTATGTCTGTCTTTCATATAAGCATAAATAAGGATTATTTTCTCTGAAACCCCTTTTTAAATCTAATTTTAAAAATTCTCATCCTAAAAAAAAAAAAAAAACCTTATTCCTTAGCAATAAATCATTGAGCAACGTTAGCATTTTCAGAGCCCCTGCTCTGACTCATTATAGTGTTATTTTGTCTGACAAACTCTTCGTTTCTGGAAGAGGAGATGTCTTGGTCAAATTAAATGCTGTTAGTCTGACAAGAATTGTCTCATTAGACAACTTTATGCAGTGATGTCGTTAATGCGGGAGCTATAGAGGAACTAGGAGGGAAAGCCTTTCAATTAAACCTCATTCCTCTTCATTTGTGCTGTGCCAAGTGATTGTAATTACATTGCGGGAATGGCGAAATTTCCATTAGTATCAATGCCATCTTGTGCAAGGGCGTAATATGGTAATTGGCTGTTTGGGATTTTCTTATAAGCTGTCTAAATCTATGAAAGACCTACCACATGACTGTGCTGTACCACAATTAGAAAAAATATGTATAAGTAAGTAAAGTAATTAGATTCATCACTCATTATGCTAATTTTTAATTCGACACACTGAAACTGAAGAGGGATTTTTGTTAATGGAAGTGCTGTAGTAATTTTTAAAAGTTTTTAATGATTTGCAAAGTACCTGTCAAAGGTTTAGACACAAGTCTTGGTTTATTTTCTACATTCGAGAACAAATATTAGATTTTTTTACAAAACTATGAAATAACACATACAACATTAGGAAACTGAGGAAAAACAATTGACAAAAACAGTCAACTGTTATTTTAAGACACAAAGGCCAGTTGTTCTGGAATAGTCCTTGAAAGAACAATATTGTCAAGTGCATTTGTGAAAGTCGCCAAACATCATGATGAAACTGGCTCTCATGAGGCCCCCAGGAAAGCAAGGCAAAATTTACCTCTGGTGCAGTTCCCTGACTCAAAATCACCAATTAACAGCACCTGGAATTAGGTGTGTCCAAACTACCAAAACTGGTAGTGTATGAGATTTGTATTTATTTTATAAAAATGTATCTTTTGGGGAGATTTATGTCATCCTTTTAAAGTTTTATCCCTGACTTAAAGTTAAGTGCAGCATACAGTCGTCAAGTATTTGGACAGTGACATTTTCATGTGTTTCTGATTTTACATCACTGTATTGGATTTGACAGGAATGGAGCGATCAATCAGTAGTGATTAAATTGTAGGTTTTGCTTTACTTCAAGGGATAAAAATATTGCATATTGAATTTCAGCCATTAATTCGACAGTCCCTCTTTTTTTATAGGCTCAAAAATAATTGTTTAACTTGCTGATGAGCGTTCTTGATTTGCAAACATTCCTGATTTGTTTTAATTCCTACTGTGGTGGTGTACAGAAGAAAAACATTATTGTGTATTTTACACTTATGTGTAAAAATATGTCACTATCCAGATACTTATGGATCTGACTAATTACTAGTTAGTAACAGAATGTTACAGTTTATTGATACATTAACATTTCTGGTTTAAATTTAATTTAGCTTCAAATTTAGGTAATGTAAACCACTGCAATGAACAATGTCAGTAAAGTACAGCTTAATATTAAACTTTTATACTGTAAAAAGTGGGTTATTTCCACAGCTGATTAAATAAGTTAAATAGATTCAGACATTTGGTTCTTTGGGAGTATTTCCTAAATACTGGGAATTGAGATGACTGTAAAAATTTTTGCATGAGGTCCTTAACAGCTCTATGTGGTTTGATAGGTCACAGTGCTTTGGAGAGTAAGAAAGAGACGATTTGCAAAGCCAGAAAGCAAGGGAGTAGTCAGACAGCTCCAGAATCTTTAAAAACTCCAACCCAGACTCCATTTTTACCCCTGGTTCAGGACATCAGAGCTCAAGGCAGGGATGAAATTACCGCAGAGGCCCAAGTAGCAATGGTGTTGAAAGCAGGGAGTACAGCAGATTGTGAATGTCAAAGCAGCTCCAAGACCATACAGTCCTCTCTTTTCTGTATGCAGTATGGTAATGGTAAGGCAAAGAGAGCAGCTTTGACAGTGAGGAGAACAACAAGGAAAGCAAGAAAAAAGTGCAGGAGCTATGATAAACCCACAACAAATGACTATAGTCAGATAACTGCTGAGGGTCAATCTGCAGGGAGGTTTGCAACTGTCACTCCAGAAATGCAGAGCAGAAAAAGTCAGAGACATGTGTGGGCATCAAATGTGGGGAACTGTTCTCCTCATGAAACAGGAGAAATTAATTATATCTCAGGTATTACTCAGAGAGGTAAGAAAATGCCTAAGATCTGATACCACTTTGAATAAATTATGGTGTCAACAGTGTTGTACAGAAATATGTATGTTTTAATGTTACTCTTCTTGTTTACCTTTTATCTGGTCAAATTTACAGAGATCAGAATAAAAAGGTCATATGAAAGGAAAAGCAGGCATATTAGTATGGTGGAAAATGATATTTTTTTTAAAAGCCAGCCTGACAAAAGACAAAAGGTAAATATTTAGTGTTAATATTCTAGTGGGTATGCAGAGTGCTAAGAGTTTTCCAAGAGTGACCCTTAACAAGTTCTTTTCTCTTACAGCAGTTTTCCAGTGTCTCACCATGTATGAAAGGCCTTTACTGTGGTTTATGCCAGATGGAGCTCCTTCCTGATGCTGAAGGTCTATTTTACTATTACTGTAGTTGGCATTTTTGTTGCAACTAAATTGCCATTTGCCCAATGCTATGCAGGGATGACCATGCTGTCCAAGTCAGGTATTCTTTAAACAATTAATGGCCTTGAATGTCTACTCTTGGTTTGCGCCCTGGGTGTCACCTATGAAGAGTAAATTTGTTGTTAAACAGGCTAAACCAACATAAAGACTAGTGAGCTGTCTACGGGAGAATAGCTAGACATTTTGAAACTCTGTAGTTGTGTAAAAATTAATCGGATCCACTATACAAACAATTGATATAGCCATTCAACCATTTGGAATGTCCTGAAAAATGTACGAATAACCAGACATCAAATGGGTTGCTCAAGGGAAACAACAGAGACATTGTAAGAGCTATGAAGAAAAAGGCAATCAGTTAGTGACACCACATACAAATTCCACAGGACAGTATCAAAATCCACTGTTGGTAGAAGACTTTGAGAGCAGGGTGACCCAAATGGATGGGTATACATAAAAAATATATATTTAAAAATATAAATTACAACTAATGGCAAGCTCTGACTTTTTGGCACTTTGGTATATGACAAATATAAAAGCAAGTTCATTTTATTTTTTTTTATTTATTTATTTATTTATTTATTTATTTATTTAATCAGAACTAATGTAATATGCAGATATGATTGGTGCTTTAGGGAAACAATTGTTCTGGCTGATTCCCAGTCACTTTTACTTTAGGTGACCTCCCTGAAAAAAGTTGAGTGGTGTTTGGTCTGGTTCTATTTGCTTTTCTATTGTTAGATTTGAATCCATCTTGGGTATGAAATAAAAAGAAAAACATAAAATATCATATTTAAAAAAATTGTTGTTGGTGCAGCCTTTTGGCCCACTATCTGTGTAGAAGCCATACCACAAGATAAAAAAACAAACATTAACAAAGCACTCATCAATAAAAAAAAAAGAATCGGAAAAACAGATTGGAATTTGAAAAGGAAAACAGAGATTAGCCTTAATCTTAGTTGTGGAACCAGTAAAAAAAAAATAATGGAAAGACAAAGTGTGAAGAAAGAAATGATCAGCTCATGAACAAGGTCACACGGTCCAGCAAGGTGGAGGTAGCATCATGGCTTGGGCTTACATTGATGCTTGCTAATCTTTACTAATAATGTAGTAGTAATAGTAACTCATGACGGTAGCTCCAGAATGAATTCTGTTTACAGAACATGCCTAATTACAGATAAATACATTTAGACAGTGGGGAGAATGCTTAAAAAGTTTTATTGAGTGTTGAAAGTGTAGGCAAAAGTGTGCGGATGTGCATTGTCATGCAAGATCACAACATGCTTGGATAACCGTCCTCTGCATTCAATCCAAAATTTATGCTTCAGCTGTTCAATAAGCGCCTTACTGTAATGAGCACTGTTGATTGTTGAATCTTTATCCTGATAATGTTCCAATACTTCCAAAGGCTTATAGTGATGAATCCATATCTTTCATATCTATCTATCATATACCAAGAAACTTTTGCCTTCTTTACAGTATCTGTCCAAATTTTGTTTGCAGATATTCAAACACTTCTATTTATGCTCTTCCATGAGTTGTTTCGTCACTAGGTACACCCTCAGACCACAAAAAACTAATCATACCTGCACAGCAGTGACTGGGGAGACAGTAGACTTGAATGGAAAATCCTGATATGACAGTGCGGCTAACAAAAGTTTTAATATAAACAGAGTGTGGATAATTATTGACCCTCTTAATAAGGTTTTACATCCACTAGCTTGTATAATAAGCACATACTGTATAAAGGACAACATTAGGCCACAGTATATGAATAACTGTATAGCTTTTATCTGGTAAAACAGTGAATAAGTAAGATAGATATATTATACTTTATTGAAACATGAAATTTAAAACTCGTGTTAATTATTGTGTCTCCTTAGGTGTAGTGCAAAGTGTGCTGTGTGAACAAGTCGAAATGTCTGATTTAGTGAAGAGCTTGAAGCAGTCAGACAAGAGAGCACAATGTCCATGCAGTCCTTTAAGAGCCCCTCAGTATAATGGCAGTACATTACTAATGGTCCAGAACGGCTTAGCTTTACAGACTCTGCGCTGTTCACTTCAGCCCTACATGCCTGAAAACAGAAAAGGTGAGCTGTATTGTGTTGCATTTGTTTGACTGATCATTGATAATTTAAAAATACAGCACAGGATGCAGTCCTGGTCCTAAGCCCAGGAAACTTGTGCCAAGTTGTTTGCGGATTGGATATTCCGCTGTGGCAACCCCTCGATGTGAGTAGTCGAAAGACTCACTATAACAGAAGTATACAGAAAATCAGTGTGTATTATATTTAAACAATGGTAGGAATCTCTTTTGTTAAATCTGTTACATCATCGTTTAATGACGCTTCAGGGTACTTGGTGCCAAGGCAACTAAAACAGTCTAAAAAACACTTTCTAAAGCACAGTTGGGTTTGTTCATTTGTACCCTGTTAAACAGCCCACAACTTACGAGCCTCTGATCTTTTTATGCATCTAGTGTTTTCTATGTAGACATTGTAGACTGATGAAATGGGACTGAAGAGTGTTAAGTTGTGTTTTCCCTACTTTCCCTACCCTACTTTTTCACCTTTGTTTGCTCACTGTGTGCATACAAACCCACATAAACAAAAGGCTTGTGTTCGTACAATGCAGTATGGAACAAGGGCAAGTGTTCAGTCACCCAGCTGCTGCAGTGTCAAAGTTGTGCATCTGACCATGCTGATTGTGATGTCATCATGGCAGCAGAGGTCCAGCACCCTAAGGACCCTGCACTTGACCAGGTAGTATTACTCAAATTTTATATTAGTGGAGTAATTCTTATAGAAATATGCACACAAATATAAAGCTATTAAAAAGTATTCAATCAGCAACTTTCTATTATTTTTGCAACAGGATGCTTAATCTTTGAATAAGTTTAGTATGAGGAAATTCAGGGTTATTTTATCTGAAATTACAAAATACTATGGTAATTCACTCAGTGCCTTATTAAGTGCACTGATTTCAATGTACAATTGTGTCTGGAAGTGTATATGTAAGTATTTTTTGCTTTTTTTTGTAATTATATTAAATATCACAAACGCACACACATATAGTGGATAATAAAGGGTCACCTCCAGAAACATTTGTTAAACTAAGGACAGTGCTCCCTGAGCATGCGCAATGATTTTTATATTGCTGAAATTATATTAAAGTACATGACTCGTGGTTTTGTTTTGTTTTGTTTTTTAGCATTGTGAATTAAAACGTGAAGTGTAATATGGACGTTATAAACATCTACATAAATGACTGGCTAAAAGCTATACGTAAGAACTTTTAGATGCAATAAATTTAGCTTGCTGAGGGGACAAGAAATTTGATCTTGGCATGCACTTGGTGGATTTTGAAGGATTGTTGACTATGTGAATATTTCTCCTTGCAGCATTCTGTCAATCATTTGCATACTAATATAGATAATATAAAGCATGAGTCTTTCTCTCTCAGTGTGTACTTTTACTGTTGCCTGTTTTTTACTCATCCCTGCCACCAGAGCTAATCAGAATTTAAGATTGCATATCTGCAAACTGCAGTTCCAGATAATCCCTAATTTCCATGGAATTAAGGCCTGCCTATGATACTTGCTACCAGTTAAAGTTAAACCACACCCTACAGCTTTCAGCTTGGAATGTACAGTATTAGTGTTTGTATGGTACTCTGCCTAAATAGGCAACATGTGGTCAGCCAGAATTACTCTGTAGACACACTTCGCTGATTGAACATAGTTGACGCTCAACCAAAAAGTAACCAAAAACTTGACTACAATTGAAAAACTGTCAGACCCCGAGTGACCCACCTGCAGTATCAGTAATTTAGTTGAGTGATATAGAAGTCCACTGAGACCATGTTGTTTTATTGGCAAAGTGTTAACAAAAGTTTCTGGCAAGTCTGCTCCAGATATTTAGAGAATGCATTTATTTCTGTAGCTTTTACTTAGAAAGTGGTATGTGCTGATTAAATTTTGCAAGCCAATCAGTGTCCCAAGTGCTCCACCATTCCAACTGAATCAGTTATTCTTTTAATTTTAGCCACTGCTATTGGTGGATGTAGCTTTTTGTCTTGACATATATGCCTGTATTGAATTTTACTGTCTCTTCACCTTTTTCTATAAGGTGATTATAATAAGTGCATGACCAGTTCTTTGCCTTCCCCATGAGATAAAAGTGCCTTTAAAACTGTCTTTCACATGTGCTACTGATTTTTTGAGCACTGGATAGAGAGTTCCAGCAGTTCACATCTCTGCAATTGCAGTCACATAACAGTTTTGAATGTAGCTTGGATTAGAGCTTGGCTGACTGCTGGTTGCATTAAGCCTTGGTTATGGCTCCTGTTGGAAGAAAAAACAATCCCTCCCAAGAAAGGTGCTAAATAACTAGGTTGCTCTGGGATTCTCTCCTGGTCCCCAGATATCAGGCTGAAATTTCTTAAGATGTAGCATAAATCAAGAATTGTAGAAGTGGTTCTTGCACACATGCTTGTTAAACTGTAATGGAAATCCATTTTTCTTTGCCTAGGCCGTTGCTCTTTTGTACATAATGAGAAAAAGAAGAATCTACATGCTTTTTATGCCCTCATACAGGGGCTGAGCTCGGCTTTAAACTAGCAAGAGAATGTTCATCACTGCACCACCCTAAACCAACAATTGTTTGTTGCCTTGGTTACTCCCATTTAAGCTAGTAAGCATGGTTAAATCTATATTTAATGTCTCTTAATTTCCCTTGTTGTAAACTATGGGCTGCAATGGGAGTGAAAAACATTCTAGAATGTCAGGCATACTGCTCCTGTTTGTAGATGAGAGAAAATCTCTCTCTGGTTTATACAGACCTGACTCCTCCCATCCCTGAGTATGCGTCACAGCTTGCAAGTCAGTGGGGAAAGGAAGTGAAAACTTTGGCAATACTAGGGAGGAAAGGTGCCTATGCCCTCGAGACTGTAGGTGGTCCATGCTTATGTAAATATTAGAAGTGCTGAGACATGGTATGTCAAAACACGCAGAGCTTCAAGTGCCACACTAATGAATGGCCCCACATGTGAAGTACCATTCCAGTTTGTTTAAGCAAATGAGCCCTGCTGACAGACATCTGCCTTAATGTGCAGGCTGAGACACCTCAGAACTGAATACACATTCTCTCTCTCTCCCTCTAAATCTGCAAATACTATATCCCCCCCACCCTTCGTCTCCTGTTCAAGCCTGGGTTTTATTTGGAAGCCAACTTAGTGTCCTCCTTTCCTCATCACTGTATGCGTAACAAGCAATTTTTGTCTGTCATGGGAAAATCTACTGTTTATTTAGGACTCTTTATGCTACTTAAATTCTTTCTTTCTGTGTTCATTACAATGCACTTATGGTATCTTGTTCTGTCAAATTAGGCAATGTTTTCATAATTGTAGCATTTCATGGATGGAGAGTTAAAAAACTTTTAAATAAGCTTTAAATATTATATTTTTTAAAAATTAACCAATTTAGTGTACGTGGTTGGAATGCATTACTGTGAGAATCTAATGACTAAGATATAACAATGGCTAAGTTATAAGGTTACACATTATATGATAAGTGTATTTTTAAAAATGTTTCTGTGAACAATTTGTCAGCCTCCTTTAGTCATACTTTGTCAATTTGTCAGATACATGATGTCACACTCTAACCAGCCAATTAACTTAAAACACCTGCAAAGGGTTCCTGAGACTTTAAATGGTCTCTCAGTCTGTAGTCTCACCTGGCTGTGCACAGAGTGCTGTATCCAAGCACATTAATGGGAAGTTAAATGGAAGGGGAAAAATGTGTTAGAAAAAGGTGCGCAAGCAACATGAATAACCGCAGCCTTGAGAGGACTGTGAAATAAAGTCCATTCAAGAATTTAGCTGCATGGCTGTATGGCTGCTTCAAGGTTAAGAGTTATTCTTTGCACATTGTGTGTGTTGCATGCATCACTAATTTGATAGTTTATCTTACTATTGTTTTGGAGAAAAAAACTATTTAATTTGCAAAGGCAATCGTCAACAACATATCATGACTATGTAACTGCTGGTTATCATTTGTACTGTACAATAATTTTTGCCCACTCTCACTATAAATCTAAATGACTCACTGGTGTAAAATATAGATATTGCTCCATATCTGTACAAAAGTCAAAAATGTTTCTTGTCTATAGACATTTGTCTTTGTGGTTGAGTTTTAAAAGGTGGCTCAGTGGTTAAGGGTCAGGGCTACTGATCAGAATGTTGCCCCTGCTGAATCTTTAAATCAGGCCTTCAACCCTCTTTACTCAATAGCCTGTAGCAGATGATCCATATTTTGGAAGTCATTTTGAAGAAATGTGAGCAAAGACTGTTTGTAATGTACTGGTATATTTGACAATAAAGTCAAATATAGGTTTCAGTAAACTTCAATTGCTTAATATTTTGTGACAAACGTTTAATATTTACATTTGTAGAGAGCAGTTTACATATTTAACAATAGTAATGTTGCTTGAATTATACATTTCTAATATTCAAACAGAAATATCATGAGATGAGGATGATCTAAATCTTTGCCCAAATATTAACTGCTAGGCAGTGGTCCAACAGAGGTCCATGGTCGTCATGTGGAGACATAAGATTGAATAGTAGAATTTTATCTTTCATGATCTTGGAAGTTTGGTTATGAGCAATTATATGATTTAAGAACTCTGCAAATTTAAAATGACATATTTGTAGAGCTCCGTAATGAAACTTAGCATAACTTGTGCAGGCTTCTCACCTGGATCGCGCCAAAAACAAAACAGTGTCAGAACACCCTAAAGCCTGATTCTTTTGTCATTAAGTGGTAATGCCTTAGAAACTGGAAATTTTATGTGTTATCATTTTCCAAAAAAAGATGAAAGAGACATGTGCTGTCAAAAGAGGACTGCATTGGGGTTTTGTGTGCATTGCAAAGCAAAGGATTACCTATGTAAAAGAGCAGAGGGAGGTGTCAGGACAGGTGTCTCTCAGCAATGAGAAGCTCAGCTGGCAGAAATCCAGACCCACTCACGCATCCGCAGCTCCCCTCCCTTCCTCTTCGTGTCAGTACATAATACCTGTAGGCAACGTAACAATAGGAGCATCACTGGCAAACCAGGAGAACACCTCAAAAGCAAACAGCCACCGGTCAGTCACAAAAGCAAACCGGGGACTGCTGCACCTTTGTGCCTCTGTGTGTCTTAGTGCAAGCACAAAGAGCTGCAGTCCTGCACAGCAGGTGTCACATTAAAGTGCTGCTTTGATGTATTGTGCTCTTCTGTTGCTCTGCTGATCCATGTTTGCTTTCTCCCAGTTCGTTTCCAATCACAGCCAACACAGCATCGTTTTTTTTTATCTGACAGGAAGGTGCTGTACACCTAGCTTTGTTAATCAGTTTATTTGTAAGTAGTGATGTAAACATTATCCCATCCTTCTTCTTTTATTTGTGTTGAAACCTGATACACAACATACATGTCTTTATCCGAGATGATATAATACTAGCATAATGACGTAAAGTATGACATTTACTATGATTTAATGCTTCATAAATTCTAAGCCTTGGATCATGGTAATTTATTTTTTTTTTATATATAAATAATGTTTGGATTCATGAGATTTTGTACATGCAGCCAGGAGATGTCAGTATTCTCCAGAGTAAAAAACTCGTGCCAGAGTCACCTCTTTGCTAACAAGTTATGTTCATTTTTGGTATGCCACATGTACGTGAAGCTCTCACCCTAAGCTACATTCTTTTTTCATTCTTTATGAAATGTTTTAATGAATATCAATATAATTTTATAGTTATCTGTATTTCAATACCAGCCTGAAAGTTCATCTTCTGTTAAGACTTTGACAACTCTTAGCAAGACGAATGAACAATTATCGCTTGCTCTTGTTTCATGAGAATTAGCACTTTCTTGAGCTCTTGGGCAAGCTCTCAGTAATGGTAATTATCACAAAGTAATTTTACAGTCTCTTGATTCCCTCCAACAGTGTTTGCTGTTGTGCTGTTAAACAGAGGTTTGAGGAGATGATGGATTGCCACAAGAGGAGTGAACATGTTGATAATCGCCATGCTGTAGATCCTGCAGCGCCAGGGAGCTGAGCATCTTTGTGAAACTTTGTTTGCTGGACGCACTAAAGCTGACAATAATGACAAGGCAAACAGGATTATTGACAGAGATACAAAAGGTTCTTTAAGGGTGTCTTAACCAACTGTGAATGAAGCACCTACACTGTGGGAGGTACAAGGCAACAACATGGACCAGGTGAACCATTTAACCCTATGCAGTACAGTCAGATCTGTGTTGTTCATCCACCAATCATGAATGGCAGAGCATCAAGCATTGTGAATGTCAATTGCAAAAAAAAAAATGGCATTAGCCAGATTACCTAGATCCATGCACTTCACCATTAATGTCAGTTGGTAGTTCATTTGGATATATTTTCCTTGTCTATTAATTGGTTTTCATTTGTGACCCATTTTTGAGCACAAGCTTTGTTCTTTAATTGTGCTTCTTCATTTATTCGTCCAGTTATGCCATAAGGAGGCAATATGGCTGCATGTGCTGATTATTTTATATTACATATAATGATTTTCATCTTTTGGAGCACTAGAGCTCGCTCTTATTGCTCTCTTTACTGTCCTTTTCATTGAACTTCAATGGCCTAAACACCTTCACCTCTTTTACTCATATACGCAACTTGTCTTTAAGGAGGTAGGGGGTGCTATTTACTAATACATCTGCATGTGTTCATTCTCCATTTATTGTGCTTGATCGTCAGATGGAAATGACTGCCTGTTTACAACCTCAAAGGTCCTTTCAAACATTTGCTTGATGGTGAGTGAATGCCATTTTTGCAAATGAGTCCAATGTCTTCTAGCACCAGCTTTGCATAGCTGTTCAAACTTTCGTCTAGGTGGTGGCAATCAGCAATACAAATACAGGCAAAAATCTCTCTTTTGTGTCAGTCTGATCTTTTTCTGATCTTTTCTCTGAGAGTACCTCGCAGAGCCCATTGAAAGGGGGGGGGGGGAGATTATTTCAAGCAGAAAGCCATTGTTTTCAGCTTTAGAGTCTCGCATTTTGAAGTGTTGGGAAGATTATGACGATGTTTATGTGTGTTTATAGATGGTGCTGGAAAGCACACACTTCAGACACGCAAAAGTAATGGAATGCCTAGAACAACATGGTTTCCTAGGAGACTAAGTAGTATTAACACAAGCAAGTGGGAACCAACAACAACCTGTCAACATACATTGATGTGTGAGAGTACTTGACTAGGCCTGTGCAATCTGTTGAAACTTAATTTTCCTCATGTCTGTTCAAACAAGTGGGTTATAATTTTTAACATAGAATGGCATAGTAAAAAAATTACTTTTATGCACCATTCACTTGTACAGCAGACTAATAATAATTTATAATAACTAATATGATGATAACATGATATCTTTCTGATTTTCATTTCCGAGCTCATGTTGTTGTGAGAATCCTTGTGACAAAAGAATACAAATGACGGTAAGTCACGTAAGGCAGTGTCCTTCTCCGAAGCACTCCTTTGGTTGTTATCCTTGCCCTTGATTACATGTTATTGGAAGATTAAAATGACCACTAGTCAATATTTATTTGGTTAATATTAAAAGTAAAGGGCATTGCTTTATGTTTAGAATTTGGTGCCACTATTACTAACTGCCAATTGCTGTATGGGTGTTAACTCTAAGGTACAAGTAAAGCTCAGGGATTCCCCACTCACACTTGCTGTCACTTGACAAATGAGTTCTGCTCTCTCTTGTCCTTATGCACACACTGTGTGCCCACGCAAACACCCAATACACACAGACAAACACAGGCACAAGCTATGAGACTAATCTGGTGTGTAAACAAGGGAGGAGTCCACAGGGACTACTGTAATGTACTGACTTTGGGTTGAGGCTAATGTGGTGGTCTTAAGCCGAGAGCCAGGAGTCTATGTCTAGAAAGAGGAGTGTTTGTGTGTATGTTTAGGGGTGATGGGGTATTTAAGTCCCTACATTGCTGGAATTTCTGGAAAAAAAAAACATAACTTTATTATAACTTTAACATAAAACGTCTGTCAGTAATATTTTTTAACAAGCACAGTGAATGACAGTGTTATACCAGTTATGGAGAAATTAATTAGGGATGGGAAATTTTCAGTCCTTTATATGTCCCATTTCTGACTGTTTTGCTGTTTTTTTCTGTTTGTTTTCTCTCTCTCTCTCTCTCTCTCTCTCTCTCTCTCTCTCTCTCTCTCTCTCTTAAAATTTTTTCTGCTTAAGTATATTTTGGTCTTTTACTAACTCTGTCAGTACCAATAAGATGGCATCCCTTTGCTTCTTGTCATATTTAAGTATAATTACGTATATAGTCACTCTTCCGTTCTCACACTTTGGCTCTTAATTCATTTCAGCTTGCATTTCTTAGCATGCATTATTCAGTTAACAAAGGTTTGGATACTTACCCAGGATGTCACCTAATCCAGCATTAATCATACTATACTCCCTCCTGTTTGGAACAGGACTATTTCAACCGTTAGGATGTAGAAGACTCACCTTAATTTCTTCAATGCATAATTATAAAGCCTTATCCTGGTAGTGACTGAATATTATTGCTTTGAATAATATCATGATTATCTTTTGTTTGTGTATACACACAATTTGTATGATCTGCTTTGAAATTTTTTTTACTATTTTTTTTATAATTTCATATTAATTCCTTATTTATAAGATTTTTACAAAATAGTTTGTGCACTCCAGGTTACTTGAATATAGCCTAAACAAGACATTACATTTTTGGAATTCCTTACCCATATTTCTGACGATCATGCTGTAAAAGACTTTGTTAGCACTTTAGCTGTTTGACTTTATCTCTGCATTCCAGCTTCATCAGACAAGCCACTGCATTGCAGGCCATCATGCTATGGAAGATGGTGCGATAAAAGGCTGTTTCTCAATTTTAAGTGAATCTTTACTTAAAATACTCAGGACAGCAAAGCTTGGTACTTGACATCTAGTGGTCTTTGGACCACACAAGTATACAAGACAGATGGCAGCAGATGAAATGACAGCAAAATTGCACATTGCAAACCCTCAGCTTGAAAAAGCTTATTAAACAAAAACATTTTATTTGTAGTAGCATTACTTATTGAGTTCTTGCTGGTTGGATAGTGATTTTCAGCACACACCTGTTACAATGGTTTGGTTAATTATGAGCTTCGCACCGGGCATATTAGAGCATTGAACACATGAAACTGAAAATCTTGTCAACTACTCACCAATTGCCTTATCATTACTGGACACTCTACAAACTTCTACAAAAAGCCGCAAGGAGACAGTGCATTTATTTAATCCTTTAAATTAAACTTTGTATTATTATTGGTAGGTGAAAAGTGGCAGAAATAATTCAATGTCTGTGTGGCTGCATGCATATGTCTAAGTTAGTGTACAGTTATCTTCTTTGTCATCATCTTAACAAAGCAGACAACTATCTGTGCCATCTAATGTCTGACACCTATTATCTCAGTTACGAATACCCTTACTAATGCTTTCCTGGCACTCTAGCATCTGGGCACACTTTCTTTCTGCAAAACAGACATCTTTATTACCAGTATCTACACAGTTTCTTGATTCTGCAATTGTAACAACAGCTTATTTGTGACATTTGGAGATTTGCTGTGTGCTACTTGTTTATGCCTGAGGGAAAGTGATAGCAAGGCAGCCATAATTCTTATCTGAGAGATCTGAGATTAGCCATGCGTGTACACACTCACATACCCTGTCACACTTAAACAGTAACAGTTTGCTTATAAGCAAAGCAGGCGCATTAGATTACATAGTGACCACATTAATTATATTTCAGGGAATTTTTTTCCAGTTAAATATCTTTAAAGAAACCTGCACGTTGGTGCTTAATTAGTCAAATCACTGAGATGTCATAGAGTGATCATTAACTGTAATCATGCTCACTAGGATGGGTGAGATCTCAATTAGGGAAGGTGTTGATGTCTCTCACATTTATCACCTGAAGGGGAAGAATAAGATGTCTAAGAACATTATCCCTGCCTTACGCGATGACTGTCTTTCACTTCTGTTCCAGACACTGCAGCCAATCCTAAACTCACAACAGACTCGAACAAATACTCAGTTTTAATAAAGAAAGCACATTTACCATTGTTCAAACACACTGAATGAGTTGACCTCACCCGCCTACCGCCCTGCTGTTGTTTGCAGAACGCCTCCACAAATATGTCTCTTTTCACACCATGAGTGCAGTAATGCTGAAAGATGACATGATTAAGATACTAAAGGCATGATCAGTTCATGATTTTGTGTTTCATCAAAAGCTGTTGCTATTCAAAACAACCAAACAAAAAAATCGTAACCTTTCCCCTATTTACCTTGACATTACTTAAATGCCTCTATTCTTATAAGGGGTAAGGGATTCATTATCTTTCTCATTCCGAATTTTATATACTGTATATAACCAAAACTGTCAGTCTGCTACATATGTACCTAAGCTTATAGGGTGATAACTTGCACAAACTAATTGAAAAATTTAATTAAGAAAATAAATCACAAAGTTTGTCTTTCATTGCATGCTTAGCCTGCTTAGTGTGCACCAAATTGGCACTGATTGTTGTCCATAGGTTCCTATGCCTTTGTTTCAGCATGAGCAAACTGACAGGTCTGCAGCTATGGACCCTAGATCACAAGCAATCTTCCTCCAGATTTCATAGTTGGTGTGAGACACTGGATTATGGGCCTCTTCTAACTTAAGTTAACTATAAGTTAACCGTCAGATGTTGGCCAAACCTGAAAATTTGTTTCATCAGATATGACATTACTCCAGTTCTGTACAGCGCAATTCTCATGGTCTTTTGCGAACATCATCCTGGATTTTCATTGATCACAGGATATTTTCTGGCCTTGTGTGACTTCAGCCACACCTGTAACCAGTCTACAGGTTTCTGTGTACAGCAATTTTCAAGTCTTGCCACAGACTTTTTTCAACAATCGCTTTCTTCGTGCCACTCTTCCATAAAGGCATATTTGTGAACTGCATGACTAATAGTTATCCCATGGACAGATTCTCCCATTTGCATTACCTCCAGAGTTAGCATGGACCTCTTAGCTGCTTCTCTGATTAATGCTGTCCTTGCTCGGCCATGTCTTGGTAGATTTGCAGTTGTGCCAGTTGTGACACAGAAGCCTCTAGACAGGGTCTTAATGAATACTGCCCTGTTGCACTCACACATATCACCATGAAGTGCTTTGAGCAGCTCATCATGTGACACATCAAGGCCCAGCTGCAGTTTGTGTATCGTCCTAACCGTTCCACGGACAACGCCATCTCCAACACACTCCATTTGCGCTTCATACATCTAGACAACAAGGACACCTATGTTCAAATGCTGTTCATAGACTTCAGCTCAGTATTCAACACAATCATCCATCAGCATTTGATCAGGAGGCTGAGCCGGTTTAATTCTCTCCTTGCTTGGCCTGAACGCCTACCTCTGTGACTGGATCCTGGGCTTTCTGACCAAAGGGCCTCAGTTATTCCGGATCGTGAACAGCACCTCCATCACCACCACACTGGGACCCCCCCAGGGCTGTGTGCTCAATCGCCTGCTGTTCACACTGCTGACTCACAACTTTGTAGTGACACACAGCTTCAATCATAATCATCAAGTTCGCTAATGACATGACCGTGGTGGGTCTCATCAGCAAGAACGGTGAGTCAGCATACAGAGAGGAAGTCCAGAGGTTAACAGACTATGAATGTTGAAAAAAACAAGAGAGATTATTGTTGACTTCAGGAGGACACGGAGCAACCACTCTCCGCTGAACATCAACGACTCCTCTGTGGAGATTGTCAAGAGCATCAAATTCATTTGTGTCCACCTGGCTCTCTTACCTTTATCACAGACATCTACATCACACACTGCAAAGCCACCAGCATTGTGGCTAATCATCAGATCCAGACTGGTACAGTTTCCCACAGGCCGTCTGACTCCTCAATACAATGGGACTGGACCGTTGAACAAGCACAACACGAAATGTTTACTGAATTTACCATCTCATGGACATTTGCCCTACCTCAGCACTGTGTACCTGTCAGTGCTACATTTTCGCAGGGTATTGCATTATGTCGTGTTTGTTACTGTTTGAAAATTTGCACACTTTATGAACACCTTATGTTGACCATTTGTATTTTAACTGGTTTTATTAATTTATGGTGTTAATTGGTTGTCTTAGCTTGTTAGCTAATTAGGCTTCTTGGCTAGTTTTGTTAATTTATAGTGTTAATTTATGTTGTATGTAGCACCTTAATCCTGGAGGAACATTTCACTGTGTACTGAACTGTATAGGACTGAATTGACAATAAAGCTTGACTTGACTAAAGCAGAATGATGTGTCGAATAGATAAGGTTATTCACTTCACTTGTCTGAGGTTTTAATTTTGGGGTTAAATGGTGGATATGGGATATGTGCAGAGCAGTATTGGGCGTAACGCGTTACAAAGTGACAAAAATGTAATCCATTATTCAGATAATTGATGTAATCTGTGAGCCAGACAGCAGTGATTCCGTTATTGTGTGTGTGTGTGAAAGTCGTCCCACAAGCCCTGCCCCCGATCCCCCCCCACACCCCCCCCCTCTGTTATTCTTGCTGTTATAGCCCTATCTCACCTATGCGGTTTGACTTGCGGTGAGAAGTGGTGTTAGGCCCTGTGACGTTCCGTGAAGTTCTGCAAGGTCTGCATGATGAACCATACATGATGGCCACCGTGCGAAACCGAGTAGGTGAGATAGGGGTATTAGTAGTTAACAGATTATGGGCCATCGCTGAGTGATGATGGTAGAATAATTATAAAGGTCTTGAATAAAACAACATGCATCACAAAGGAGTTATCATTTTCTGCAACGGAAAAGTACTCTAACTAGTTACAAAGTAACTAGAGAAAGTAACGCTGTAATCTAACTGATTACTTTTTAATGACAGTAATTTTGTAATGTAATTAGTTCATTTAAAATGTAATGTCCCCCACATTGATGCAGAGGCATTAAACATAATATTAATATTAACATTATTATATTTTTTATTTACACAGATTTTCCATGTGACGCTATATATGTGTACCCAGATAATCACTCCTGAGACTTATAGCTTCTGCCAGTACACTTGGACAGATACTGCATCTTAAATTACAGTGCTGGTCTGTATAACAACTGACCTATGCAGGGGTGATAATTTGCAGGTGAAGCACTATTAACCAGATGAGACACTGGGATTTAGAAAAAATCTCTTAGCTAGATATTTTTGTGGTTCTTGAGAGCTTCTCTCTTATCATGCAGAATGCAGACTCTTCTGGCAAAACACTTGGAGTATCTGGAGTTATTTGAGAGCAGGCCTGGTGCTGATATTTTCCAGGTTGGAGTATAATCACACCAGAGTTCGACTAGACACATAGGCCAAACTCATTTCCTTAGCAGGTGAATTTATGCATTTTTTTTTGTATGCTGAATTGTGTTTAGATTTATACACTCCCTGGTCAAAAAACGTTGCTGTTCAGATCAACTCTGAAGGGACATAAATGTTGTGACCTTGCATAAGGTGGTCAAAACAAAGCTGTGCTGATTGCGCCATGATCAAAGATAAAGCTGGAAAAAATAGTAGTGTGTGCTAATGTTAGCTTCTTATCACCAGGCTAATGCTTTCATTTTATTTCAGAGGAAAATGAATATTTTAAGTATCGGACACTTTAGTTTCTGATACTTTTTTTTTAGTCTCAATTCTTCATGGCATCGATTTCACAGATTTGTTTCTTTTTTTCAATTCTGTTTTCTCAAATATGGCTTAAATGCAGCAACTGTGAAGACTGTTAAAACAGATGACCTGTACATTTGTTGCAAAAATAAAGACATTTCTGTGGAAGAAGAAAAGAGGCCAAATCAATTTGAGCTCCGGCTTAAGCATTGAGCGTGGGCAATACAGCATTTTGGACTGAATGTTACTGTAGGAACAACAAATTACAGACCACATTTTACTTCTTCTCCCTGACCATACACTCATTATGAGGGAAGGTGACACAATTTCACATAAAACATAAAAGTGTTCCATGTTCTGCAGTCACACATTTTGGCCAGTAGGGGGATTGACACTCTGGATGGGGAAAGACAACAAAGGGGAGGACGTCAACTTCTTTTCACGGAACATTTAGGCTGTACAAGCAGACTTGCTCCATTTTATCAAAACAGTCTCACTAGACCATCCCAGCAGTCAACCCCTATTTTACATATTTTTGTCTAGAAGGTAAGGGTTTGTTATTTTGGTCTATAACCAAATATCAGTGTTCTGGAGATGGTTCTGGTTCATGTGAACAAAGAATAGGCCCAGCCTCAGCCTTAAACAAATTGCTTTTCCACTTCCGTAAATTACTATTGCCTTTAAAGGAGTTCTGGGGTGTGGGAGAGTAAAACAACTGCAGGGGCAGCTTGAGGAATCCACTATTGTAAACACAATCTCTCTATTCATTTAATACAAATGCAAAGAGGGAGCAGGCAGAGAAGGTTTCTTCGTAGCTATGAAACAATGGTCAATAACCAATGTTACTTTTTTATATAGAAGGCATGAAGAACTTGCTGGGATTTTAGGAGCATTGTGTAGCAACTCCCAACTATGTGTAGTGACTTTTTTTTTTTTTTTTTTAAGAATCTGTAATTAGTGGAGTTCTGTACATGCTTCAATGACATGTTTACAGTATATAACTGACATGCCAATGTACAATACAAGTTTATCATGCTGAGCATTTATTCATTTAAATAAATGACTAATTTTTGTTGGTTTAAGGTTGCATTAAATAACATTATATTAGCATTAAACACCAATAAAACTATAAATGTTTTAAAATATTATTTTCCAGTTCCTTTATTGCTATATTTCTGATCAGTGTACTAAAGGTGTTCATGAGACTGTTTACAGTCCTACACAACAGTCAGTCAATGTTTTTGTTTGTTTGTTTGTTTATTTTTACTCTTTCTTTGTGTCATGTGACAGTAATTCTAACAAAGCACCAAGTGAAATGGATTAACTTACACTCTCCTGGTAGCTGACAAACAGATTAATAGGCACTGAACAGTTTAGTTCCATGTCTTTTACAGGTTTCCCAAGAGGATTTTGGACATGGTTGAATAGCACAAAGTCCACAAGGAGTATTGGGTTAAAGCAATGTGTCAGTGTAGACCAAACCAACAGACTCCACCACCTCCTTCCTTTCCATAAAACTCTTTACTTAACCAACCAAGGAGCTGGCAGGGCTTAGCTCTTAAGCCTTCCCTGCAGCCAGTGCCACTAAACAACTGTTAAGGTGGGATTGCAGACAAACATAATTGGGCTTGTTAAAAGCCAAACCTTACTTGGAAAAATTTCAATAAGAGGCAAACTTTTCTTCATGTTACAACTTTATTACAAAATAAGATTTTGTGACAGAATGGATAACCAAAAAGATATACATCAACATTTTTCTGCCATCAGCATATCCCTTTTTCCACTGACAATCACAGATACATATGCACATATACTAAACTAAGTCCTTACCTTTATGTGTTAACCATGTGATTTCGTTAAAGTCATTTACAGTCTTAGCTTCTGAATTTATTTGGAGCTATCAATGTTTCTGTGCTGGTGCCATGGTTTCTACAAACATGCATGCTTTATTGATTAATTCATTGATTAAGCTAAGCCAGCGTTTTATTTCTTATGCCTGTTCTTGTTTGTGGAATTGTGTTATTCTGCCATCACAACACATTGTACTTTGCCTTCTGAGGCCTTTATATAACCCAGTGGATAAAACAGTAATCCATGGTCCTCACACAATGTAATTAATTATTTTTACTGCTGCTTTTATCTAAAGCCTCTTAGTTAGGTTTATGTTTTATTGAACCCAACCAGATGTATCTTTTGATCAAGGATCACTGCCACAGTGTGTCCCACAACTAAAGTATTTCTACCAGCATGTCCCTCCCTTTTAAACCTTTTCTTTTCCTCTGGATCTTACTCACCCTGCTAAACTGCATAAGATTGAATAAAAAACATAACTATCTGTCAAGCAACTATTACTTTGAGTAAGTTGCTGTGTTTATGGGCAAACATAAACATATTTGTTTGTAGTTTGAAGCCAGGTGAAAGCAAGAGTGGAGCAACTATATTCTTTATTTACTATAAAGTGTCCTTTCTCTCTTAGTCATGTCAGTGTTACACCCAAACAGCACTGGTGGAATATTGTGCACATAAAGCCATCTGGTCACCCCAACAGATCCGGCTCCATGTGGATTGAATCAAAATGATCCGCTAATTGACTATTTACTGGGCTCCAAAAAGGCCATAATGGACTTGATATTAAATCCCCTCTAAAGTATTTAAAGCGTGTTTCTGAGTGCTTTTTCGAAAAGAAGGTCCTGCTTTTACAAGAGAATAAGACTTAAGCTCCCAGGTCAGAGTGTGCCCTGCCAAGGCAGCTCTCAGACAGGATTTAGGGGCAACAGTGGGAAGCGGCGGGAGAAGGGCAAGGCAGAGGAGGGGAGAGGCACAGCCAGATACACCCCAATGAGTTCCAGATGCCCCCAAGTCTCATTTTTGCACAAATAGATACAGCAAGTTATAGTGTTGTATGCGGGGCTTAAACCTGACTTCTCTTTAATGGTGATGAAGTACTTTTTATGTGAGAAGTTAAATCCTATAAATCTTTAGGGGGTAGGTTGTCTTCCTATATCCTGTCAAAGAACCTTCAGCAGAAAAAAAAAACCCATTCAGTTTTGATCAGATGACAATGAGCAGAGATTCTTTTTAAATGATCTGAGATTTATCAGAGGTAGGCTTAAGCATGAGAGAGTGGGTCAGTTTTTAAAAGCAGATTAAAAAGCCACATGATGCTTCCTGCAGTTGAA
The DNA here is from genome assembly GCA_011419295.1 of Clarias macrocephalus. Taxonomy (NCBI): domain Eukaryota; kingdom Metazoa; phylum Chordata; class Actinopteri; order Siluriformes; family Clariidae; genus Clarias; species Clarias macrocephalus. The sequence goes on along the minus strand of JAAGKR010001519.1, from coordinate 67,233 downwards.
TTCTCCCCACTGTATATTGCTCTGCATCTCAAACTCAGGTCAATGAAGCCATCTATCTTAAAGCAGAGACAATCATAGCAAGCTCATTTATCATAGTATTGGAATTCTTTCATAGAATACAAAGTTACAGTGTACATCATTAAGTTATTTTCGCTTTTTGATTTTTTTTATTTTGAAGAAACAGAGTCTCTTTTTTTCTTTTCCCTCAGATCTGGTTGGTTCCTTCATCACTTCGGTTTTGCTCTAGGATCAGAACTCTTGGGCCTGTTCAGGGGAGTCAGCAGTGAGCTGAATTTTTACACACTTTTTACATATATGCATCTTATCTTATTTTTTATAATAAACCCTGAGTCCTCTGTATGTTTTTTCTCCAGTAACATCAAATGACAGCCCTACTCATTATTGGTGATGTTGTACAATAGAAGCTTGTATAAAACCCTAATTGTGCTTTGTGGTCGTGAATTTCTTAATGAAAACTCAATTTGAAGCACTGCAAATGTTAAAATTGTTTTACTGGAAAGTATTTTCTTATTCATTTGCTGAAGGTTTAAGTAGGTAGACATGTTGCTGTTATACTATCAAAGTTGCTGCTTCATATGGAGGGAGAGACCCTATAAAAAAATTTCACGTCTATGTACACTAAATAAAATTATAATGATTAATCACTAGTGTTAGACCTCTTTTTGGTTTCTATATAACTGCATGAATAAATTTGTCTCATCCCTAGCAGTGATTGTGTCATTTATATTTTTTAGATGACATTTCCTTTTTCCTCAGACCGCTAATTACTTTGGGTTAAATGGAAAAGTGTCAGTAGGGGAAATTCATGCAACATGGGCCTTGCTCACCAACCAACACATACTAAAAGTTTTCTTTCAAAAACATTTATTGATATTTATATAATATAGTTACCCTGAATGCAGTATTTTTCGCTGATAGCTGAACAGTTTGATGAAGGTCCTATAGTAAATTATCGCTATGATCAAGTAGGGCATGATTAATGATTCATATATCTATTATAACACTGACATTATTACCAAGTAATTTGGTGAGCAAGGAAAATTAACTAAAAGCTACTGAATTCTATAGGAAATACAGTCAAGCCTCCTCCTATCTGCAAGTGTAATCCATTGAAAGGTCAGCAATTTAAATAGTACACTTTTACAATTTAGTAAGTGCAAAGATTGGATTAACTTTGTTTTTAAACATGTTAATAATGCAGGTCTATTTTAGACAATGTCTAGAAGACATTCCCTAAAATAGTAGAAGATGTAGTAGAAGACATGAATACCAATTTATTCAACAGATGTTTAAAAAAAAATCCTAGATTTTGTTGCATGTTCAATCCATAGCAGAAAGAGCATTCAGATTACCAGACAGGCATATGTCTTTCAGATACTTTCCTTTTTCTTAATGAGCAGTGAGCAGGCGTACCAAGGTCTGGTTCATCCTTTTTTTTTAGTTTTTGTTACAGGCCATTTGCCTGCTGTTTTACATTTTCAGGCTTGTAAGGGCTCAGTCCTATGGGTGTTTGGTCTTGGATGTCTTAACAACTCTCTGTTCTTCTCTCCTCTTGGCATAAGGTTCACTCTTAAAACCTGGTTGTGCAGACCCTCTCTGAGTGCTAGTTACATTAAGTGGGCCTTGTTGAATTGAGTTTAATGCCACAATTAGGCATAAAATATGGTGCTCTCAGCGCACATCTTTAGGATTTAAAATTCAGTATGGACACATCATTAGCATGGATCAGAATAGAGTACAAAAAATACCTCAAGTTACATAAATGTTAAATAAAAGTTACTAACATGGAATGGACAAAAAATATTTTAACAGTGCTGCAGACTTTAAATTCAATAGTGCTATAAAAATATAGCCCACAACATACAATTGTCTACACTTTTGCCTGGCCAAAAAAAAAAAAGCGGGCACACTAAGATTTAGATAAGTCACCTTTAGCTTTGATTACACAATGCGATGTGGTGGCCAGTTGGGGGTAAAAATTATTCCTCATGCACCCTAGAAACACTCCTTCACAATCTGAGTTCTGGAATATGACCCATCAGGGAAGAAAAACTTCATAGATAACCTGGTCATTGAGTACTTTCAAGTTGTCAGCTGACTTGATTTTATCGTCACATAACGTTACTGAGTTTTGTGAGCTGTATGTTTCTCATATTTTGCCCAAGAAATTGGGCACAATGATGTCCAAAACAGATTGTTAAACCTCATTCATTTATTAACCCATAACACATAATTCATAAACCCCAATATTCTATATTATACTGACATCATATAGCATAGGACATTTTGTGCCATTGGCAATGAAACATTTTTAAACTATAGTTATTGGTCTTTTGGTGCAATCAGTGCAGTGCTTATGCATGGTTACATCCAATGTAATTGCAAGCACAACTATAAACATACACCATATACAAATAAATATGACATTGCTATAGAGCAGATTAATGCTTTTTACACGCTATACATTACTCTTCAAAGGCATGGATTTACCACTCAAAAGTTTAAAATCAGTATTTTAAATAATATAAAATCCTTTTTGTTATAGATCCATATAATGAAGATAAGGTATTGTAAACTGCATCTTTATAGGCTTCAAATGATTTGCCAGAAGCTGAAAAACAAGATATGATCATCTACTGATGTGCCAGCATGATCTACACAACTGTATTGCATCAATATGTTATCATAAAATAAAATTTCAGAAAGAAATACAGTGGAACCACGGATTGCGAGTAATGAGGTTTGCAAGTGTTCCGCAAAATGAGCAAAGATTTTTTAATAAATTTTGAAAATAAACAATCTTGGTTTACGAGTACCGAGTATCATGTACAGTACAGACCAAAAGTTTGGACACACCTTCTTATTCAAAGAGGTTGAATTTGTATTATGGCAAGAAAAAGCAGCTAAGTGAAGAAAAAAACGAGTGGCCATCATTATTTTAAGAAATGAAGGTCAGTCAGTCCGAAAAATTGGGAAAACTTTGAAAGTGTCGCCAAGTGCAGTCACAAAAACCATCAAGCGCTACAAAGAAACTGGCTCACATGTGGACCGCCCCAGGAAAGGAAGACCAAGAGTCACCTCTGCTGCGGAGGATAAGTTCATCCGAGTCACCAGCCTCAGAAATCGCAGGTTAACAGCAGCTCAGATCAGAGAGCAGGTCAATGCCACACAGAGTTCTAGCAGCAGACACATCTCTAGAACAACTGTTAAGAGGAGACTGTGTGAATCAGGCCTTCATGGTAGAATATCTGCTAGGAAACCACTGCTAAGGACAGGCAACAAGCAGAAGAGACTTGTTTGGGCTAAAGAACACAATAAAGAAAACTCTTTGAATGAGAAGGTGTGTCCAAACTTTTGGTCTGTACTGTATCACGCATGCGCTTCTAGTTTTGACGGCAAGCATCACGTGATCACAACTGAGCCAACGGTTTCTCTCTCTCTTGCGCTATGGAATTGTGGGTAATCGTCTCCCCTGCTTGGTCTTAGTGCACGTCTCTCACTGATATAATTAATATCAGTGCACGTGTGTACTATTTAACACTGTGATCACGTGTGTGCACATAAAACATCTTTTATTTTGTGTTTGTATGTATGTGTGTGTGTGTGTGTGTGTGTGTGTGTACAGCACACGTGTACTGTTTATTATAACACTTGTGTGTATGCATGTGTAAAGCAAAAGCAAGTCTCATTAGAGAGTTTAAAATCCATTTTCTCTCTCTCTGTATCAGCCTGCAGGTTGAGTGCGAGCGCGTCATTTGATACTGTGCGCTTTCACATACACACACACACACACACACACACACATACCCTCCTGTCGACCCCCCCTCCCACTTCTCTGTCCTCTTCGCACACACACAAACACACACACACACTCTCTGCTCTACACAGAAACACTGCTCTGTCGTAAGACTAGAAGAGGGAGAGGGGAGGGGCTAATTCCATGCACACACACACAAACACACACACACACACACACACTACACAGCACCTGCGCGCACAAACAGAAACACTTATCTGTCTGGATTAATTTTTTAAAGGTAAAGTTTTCTTTTAAAGGTAAAATGCAGGTTAATTTGTTTCATTTTTACTTTAGATTTATATGAATTATTTTGATGTATTAAATTTTTGGGCTGTGGAACGAATAATTTGAGATTCCATTATTTCTTATGGGAAAGTGTGATTTGGTTTAGATTGCTTCCAGAACAAATCACGTTCGTAATCCAAGGTTCCACTGTATCAAATATATTTGAAAAATTAAGATCAAATCCCAAGGCAGGTTTTATGGCAAAATGGCTATACATATAGAGTACATTGCTGTATATTTATCATTTATTAACAGTAATAATAATTTTCCCCAAAATATTTAAAAAATAAAATGTACCTTTTTATATGGCTTATATTGTTTGGATTTAGATTGATTAAGATAATAATAACACTTATTATTATTATTATTATTATTATTATTATTATTATTATTATTATTATTATATTTTAATAATAATATACAAAAAAGAATAATGAAGTATGACTGGTATCTCCAAACTTTTGAACAGTGGTGTATATTTACAAATTCTACACTTCTTATATCAGTATTATACTTGCATATTGACTTATCAATTTGGAAATATGGCTGTATAGAAAAATAATTTATTTGGGTGTTCTTAGAGACAATGTGACAGAGAAACTTCAGATTAAACAAAACACTGGTGTTATACATCTTGTCTTAGCTGTCAGTCCAGTGGGACCCTATGCTGCTGAGGCCCATTTGATACTGGTACACCGGCTCTCTTGATGATGCAGGGCTTTGGGTCAGGTAGGCTGAGAAATCCCTGTGGACTCTCAGAGGTGACCCAGGTTTCCTGTTGTACAGTGGCAGGTGGGCTGATCTGTCACATGAGGACACACCAGAGGGGGAAGAGGAAGAGGAGGAAGAAGAAGATGGCACTGGTGGCAAAGCAAAAGACACCAGGTCCGGCACCTGAGGTGCATGTTGTGGCTGTTGCATAGATGCTGAGTGATGAGAGGCAATGGATGCAGTGGTGGCTGTACTCGTTAAGTGGGCACTGAAGGGCTGATATGGCACAGCCTCAACAGTCTGCATACCATAGCGAGAATAGGGCTGCACCGATGCCCACATGTTGCAGTTCAGGGAGGGCGTAGCCATGTCCTCAGCACCAGCTACACCTACAGCTCCTGCCTCACCATCCATACCTCCATACATGCAGGCCTCTCTAGAGCCCAGTGCTTCGCCACAGTAGGGATGAGACAGTAAAGAGGGCTCATAGGAGGAAGAGGAGCGAAAGTAGTGCTCTTCTGAAACTGCTGAAGGGGCTGTGTCAAGGTAAGGCCGCTTGCAGCCCATCTCCAAATGTCTGTTGTTATCTAGGAATAGAGGCAGTTAAAAAACAGATTGCAAATCTATTTTAAAATTAACTGTATTAATGTTTAAATGAACATGGCTATGAACTTGTATTGAAATATACTGTATCTGAAACATTCTGATGAAGATATAAGGACAGATTTTACCAGACACTATACTGCAGTACCTCTATGTTTGTAACAATGGTAAAGCAGACTGGGCTCTCTGCCAGAAGGAAATGGGGTGGATAGATGCTCCTGTTGGTCAGAACTGGACAGGGAAACCCCACTATCATATTGATAATGAGAATGGACCTGTGAGTGACCACCCAGTACCCCTGCAGTTAATTTTCCAGCCAGATGGGGATGTGATGTGATGAGCCGTTGTCGTGCCATATTTTTGGAAATCACCGGGTAGTCTTTCCTGGAAATATGTGCTCAGATTTAGTAATGTGCTTGTTGTTGTTGTTTTTGCTGCATTTTATTTCATGTTTTTTCACTGTGCTCACCCTTGGAGTCTGGACACTCTGAGGTCTCCTTCATCACTACCACGAAAACCTTTGGCAAAAGGATTGTTCTCAATCTTTAACTGGGTAATCTAGAGAAACAAGATAGTTTTAGCCTTGTATATCATATGTACATTAAATAATCTTCTTGTAAATATTTGATAACATTGGCCATGTGATTAATAATATGACCTAGTATTTACCTTATGGTTTTGATAGGATGTCACGGAGATAAATGAGGTTTCATGAAACACATGGGTGCAGTAGGCAGTATTCTTAGAACCAAAGGCGTTGTTTTCATCTGCTTTCACAATGTGTAATCTGGGCTGGTATTTGTGCATAGAGTTCAGGATGATCTGGAAGTAGAAGTACATTGTTATACTGTAGATCTATTCAAAATAAATGAGTGTTCTCATGCAAAAAATTACAATGCTGGCCAATGAGTACAAGTAGCCTTGTAATAAGTACAAATAGCCACTTGTGACAGTTTTTTTTCCCCCGATTTTCTCCCTAATTTAGTCCAATTCCTCCCCGTCACTAGGGGGCTCCCACATTAAGGCTACTACTACCACTCAGCCGGGAGGGCCGAAGACTATCACGTGTTTCCTCCGAACCACGTGACGCCATCCGACCGCATCTTTTCGAACTGCTCACTCGCGCACCGTTGGGGGCGGCGTAACACACTCGGAGCTATCCGCTCCCTCCGTTGCGCGCACAGACGCCCCTGATTGGCTGTAGAGCCGTGATTAATGTGGGAGCACTAAGTACCTCTCATCCCCTCTGAGAGAGCTCGGCCAATCAGCTCTCTCTAGACCTCCGGCTGCGAGAGGTTACAGCATCACACGGGATTCGAACTAGCGATCTCCGGATGACAGGGCGAGCGCTTTTACCACTGCGCCACTCGGAGGCCCCCACTTGTGACAGTTTAGAAGTTAAATCTGCTCAGCTTCTGTAATATTGTGCCACACCTCTTCTGTATGCTGTGACAATAATTGCAGTTTTTAAACCAACTGTCCTAACCAGTAGCATATCAGTATAAATTCTGCAATATATGTTTTTGTTGGTGCTTTTTTGCAAAAAGTAAAAATCAATAATTCTCAAAATGACCTCTCTCTGTTTAATAAAAAATATTATGGTGAGAAAAAAAAAAACTTTAACACACAGATTTACACTGTATGAGTAGAAGTTTCTGGACACAATAGAAAGCAGTATGGTTACTGTTCCATAAAGTATCCATAAAAAATATATCCATGCTCTTTTGCACATTGCATTTTAAGAATTCCAATTAGTGTGTGTGTGTGTGTGTGTGTGTGTGTGTGTGTGTGTGTGTCTGTGCGTGCGTGCGTGCGTGCAAATATGAAAGATGGTAGGCCACTCTGGCACCAGTCTTCTCAGAGGGGCTGGCTGTTGGATGCTCATTGGAGCGTTAGTTCAGGGTCAACTGCTGCACAGCTGTGTCAGAGCCAATGAGCATCAAAATCATCCCTTTTATTATACAGACCTCCCTGAGCTTCTCTCAATAGATGAGTCACAAACTCTAGTGTGTGGAGGGTGCCCTGATGTCGACCTGAGTATCCCACTATTGCACTGCCTTTGATTCTTGCATTTTCAGACTGTAGCCACCAGTTCACTAGCTCAAGCATGTCTGTGGTTGAATACAGACATGTGACCCCTGGATTGCTCTCTGGTTGGCTGGCATGAGGTAATAGCAGGTGATATAACTTGCAGCATTGGATTGGGAAGACAAACCTGAATAAAAGTATTGGCTAAAACCTCTGTTTGGGTTTGAGCCCAAAAGATAGGCATGAAACAATAAAGCGGAATTTCACCTTTCCTTTTCTGATAGTTACATCTATATGTTAAATAGATATAGAACATATATATCTATATATGTTAAACAGCATGGCGTTAACACTGTTAGTTTGAAGTCACTTGTTTATCAAGTGATCAAAAATATTTTAAGTTTTGACTAACTGGTCTTGCTTGTTGCCCAGGTGTTAAACACCCTGTTAGTCTAATTGTTTCAACAATGTAAAGAATGAGTGAATGGTACAATACATTTGTTGTTAAATATGGTTAAACCAACATGAATACCAGAGAGATGTTTGTGGAAGAAAATCAAGCCACCTGAAGCTAAGAAAAGACGGAGACTTTACTAGAGCCATTCCACAAGCTTCCACCAGGCAAGGTGTAACAATTTTTTTTACGAGTTTTGCTCATGATACAGAACGTACCAAGATCGTTAGTCAAGCAAGGTGGAGGTAAGTGTCATGAGCTAAGCTTGCATGGCTGCTTCTGAAATGTTAATCTTTATTGATGATGTAACCCATGACTAGAGCACTAGAAACAATTCAAAAGTCTACACAACATTGTCTGCCAATTTACAAAGAAATGCATCCAAGCTGACCGAGACACACTTGATTATATAGTAAGACAATAACACAAAACACATTGCTAGAACAACACAAGACTTTATCAAGGCATAAGGTGGATGATTTTAGACTGGTAATCAATCACCAGACCTTTAACCCAACTGAGCATGCATTTGACCTCCTGAAGACAAGACTAAAGGGAGAAAAGCCCCAAAACGAACAACAGCTGAAGAAAGTTCAAGCCTGATAAATCATTACAAAATAAGAACAAAACAGTTTGTTGATGTCAGTCAGTAATTGGATTCAAGCAGTTATTGGTGTAATTTGTAACCAAATATGTTCCATGCTCCAAGTTGTTTAACATGTAAATATTAGGGAATGAAAATTGAAATCAAATCTATTATTTTATATTCCTTCTTTGATCTCAAACCCAAATGTCTTCACCGTATAGCAAAAACCACAGACATGGCCTTGCTAATCCAGTATGTTTTGAGGGAAGTTTTTTTATATGCTATAAGGTGCCTCCTTGTTTAAGGCTTATCCATGTTCAAAGCTCATCCATGACTGTGGCGATCAAAAGCCAGCCCATCCAGACTAATTACACATAAAAACTAATGTAGCATAAATCACTGAAAAAAGCAATTTTCTGGCCACGATAGTAAGGCACCAGAACACCCCGCGCACCACAGCATTCCATGCACTCCAGCAGGCAAAGAGCAGACACCACTGCATGCAACGAGGGTCCAGAGTAGTCCTGGTGTCACAAGAGGAACATAACACCTAGGTGGTTTTAATGTTAATGGTTTTAATGGTATGCCTTATTAGTGTAGACTACAGTGGCTCCTAGTGTGAGAAGCTCTTGGTTAGCCACAATATCCCTGCTGGTGTGGGCATCCGTAGAACTCATTATTCCCCTTATCACTTTCCAGTCATTCAACTAATTCTGACAGATCAAGCCCGCATGAATCCGACAGGTTATGAACCTAATGAGCTTGCCTTTGATGTGATGACTTCAGACAAGCTATCCCAAGGGCTCTCTAGGCAGCACTGTCATGTTCACACTCCTCACCTCTGTTCTGCTCTTCCTTTCCCTTTATCCCAGTCTATCTGTATTTAATCCATTATATGAAGTTAACATAAATAATGTTAATACCCTGGTACTGCCTGTGTACTAAATCCAGTATTCCCTTCAATCTAATTCTCCTGGTAATGTTTCATCTGTTGTATTGATATGACACACTTAAAACCATGGTCAAGCCTTTTTTCAGTATTTACCTCATTTGTCCCATAACGACACACCACCACTTAAGATTTTAACAACAATGCAATAGTAACATTCCCTTTAAAAAGTCCCAGTCTATTTTATATTTAACCAAGGTCAAGATATACAATACTATTGTTTCTCTTCACATTGCACCTAAAACAACCTGTGATACATCACTATCATGTATGCTGTCTCATGGCTTATTTCTATAAGAATTCATACAAATCATTTCAACAGACTGTCTCTTTCAGACTACTTAATAAATTAGTGGGGAAGGGGAATCCTTAGATAGTCCTGTAAAAATGCAGATGTTAATGTTAGCTTTCTGTAACTGGTGTGGTTGAGTAAATTCTTGAGATTGATGTGACTCCCTAAAACATGCTGTCACTAACTTTTTCATCTGTTCTTTCTTTTTTTTTTTTACTCCCTGATCCACTATATCACTAAAAGCACTCATTTGATTTCCAACATGGCTTTCTTCCCATTTTCTGTCATTACTCTTAAGAAGACAGATCAAGTGGTTATATAATAATGTTAAAAATAGCACAGGAAGTCAGAATTGTTAGAAAATAATGTAAATTTAACAAATTGCCTGGAGTACAGTAAGAACTTGCTTTAGAAGTTTGATACAACCTCGATTTATATAATAATGTATTAATAGGTTATATTAATGCACCTCTCTAAAGAAAACACTTACGTGTCCAAAAGGGTCCAGGTGGTTATTTGTTAATTTTAGCTTCTGAAACGAGACCAGCTGCCTCATCCAATGAGTTCCTGTTGCAGGAGAGTCAGGGTGGACGTAGAGCCGCCCAGGCATAGCTGGCTCTGCTTTCCCAGCCACCATCCTAAATAAATGTATGTAAAGAGAATGGGGGGGAAATTACAAAGCTGCGGCTTTAAAATGTAGCATTTCTCACTTTAAGGAATCTCTTTCAGACAACTACAACCATACTTTGTCTACAGCAAGAGCAATTTTTTATAATGTCATGGAGCTACAGGCAGTCTAAGGAAGTCTTCTGTTTAGAACACCATTATAGATTTACCATAGTCATGCTTATATCCATAGCATTAGAGAAATAATTCCTCAAGACCAGGGGTGGCTGCTTTGACTGTAACATCATTGTTAATCATGTGCCTCTAAGGTGTTGCTGAGGAACTCCAGAACCTGGCAAAGATGGAAAATCCCAGTCTGTCCTGCACATCGCTAAAAAATTAGTCATAAAATGTGGGTTCTCCTGAAGGAATGTGCAGTATATAGAAAAGAATGGTTTTGTTTTCGAGTGTTCTGTATTTACACACTCAATGAGGCCAATTGTTAATACATTTCATGGGTTGCCTTGGTGGCACTGCCAGAAGCACAGGGTCACATAGAGGACAACATGTTGCTCTTAGCCCGTTGGTTTTGACAGGCTGCTTGCCAGCAACTTGGAATAATTAACTGTGTGCTAATGACAATTCCCAGCAACAGCTAACATTAAGCAATGTAGCAGTGGAGTTGTATTGTAATCAGAGCTCGCTTAATGAGCGTTTCACTCCAGATTCTGATACAGAATTTCTTAGAGGAAAAGTTTAGTAGTAATGCTCTGATTTTACATTAGAGTTAAGTAATGGGGACACTAAAGGTGACAGAAACCAGATGTGCCACGATCAAGAGCCTTGCTTAAGACAGATCTGAAATAGACTGATGGATCTACTCATGCAAAGATTGCAGATGTGAGTATAGAGGAGATTTATGAATGGTTCCTTCTTCAAAGGCAAGAGGATAAACACATAAATAATGTAGACATCTTAAAACAGGATAATGCATGCTAATCTGCACCCTTGCAATCTAGTTAGTGAACTTCAGTTGCCTTGAGGTGCAAGCTACAGTCCAGCTATGTTTAAATTTCACAAATACTCACACAAAAAAAAATTAATCAAAATGGCTTACAGTACAGAAAAAACTGAAGTGGATTTAGAATTGAATAAAAGTTTTTCATTGTTAGCCACTTTGGGTGTGGAAACTGTATTAAATTTAAAAAAAAAAGATTAATAAAAAAGATGAAGAAGAAGAAGAAGAAGAATGCAGCAAATCCCTTGACTTACCACTTGTTATCGCAGAACTTGTAACGATGATCATCAGCTGGAACAATGTCGATTAGGAGGATGTACTTTGTTTTTGGATTCATTCCTGTGACTTTTACTTTGTAGCTGGGGAACATTCGCCTTCACACAGCAAAAACACAGGATGTGTTTACATTTAGAAAACAATTAAGGAGCAATAAATAATTTGAAAAGTTTTACTTCTACTTGCAGCACTTCATGGCATCTCTTACACATAACACAACAAATTTTTCAAATGTCACTTTTATTTGCATCATATTTATATAGGTTTCCTTTCCTGTTTTTGTTTTTTTTTGTCTAGATCAAGTGCTTTTCTATGGACTCTCTGGAACTTAACTTTGAATAACCTTATATAAATCACTGCTACCTATAGGTTTTTTCCTCAGTGATAAATAATGTCTTTTTGATTTTGAAATGTCCCTTATGTGTAAGAGCATCAGAGGTTTACAAGAGCGTATGAGTCCTACAGTGGAATGAGCTGAGCAAACAAATAGCAATTCTAATTGTAGGACACATGAGGTAATGAAAGCAACACAAGCAAAACAGGGATATGAATATGATAATATACAAAACAATTGTAAAATATATCATAGTTTATATCATATATGAGTATTATATTAATGGAGCTACCCTCCATGACCCATCTTAAAACAAGGTCTTTGTTCATCCCATGTGCGTCAAAGTAAGATACAAAAGGAACTAATGCCCATATAAACCTTAAGTGCTTTTTAATGGTGGCTCAGAATGGACAGCAGTTTATATAGCATGCATGTCACTGGCCTCCAAAAGTTCCACCATAGAGCATCAGTTTATCTAGGTCTTCCTTTGACAACAGGTTCAACCAGCAGTCATACATTTATTTCTGTCTCTATATTCTAAATAAATGGCTGCAAAAGTGCAAGCTCTCAAGTTTGTGTGTAGGAATAAAGCTTCAAAGGCCCATGGCTGAAGAGTGGCATGTGAAGGGCAGCCAAGATAACATTAGCTCTAATACCCAGAGCGAGAGCTGGGATTGCAGTGAGGTAAGATCAGTGTCTGGTCCAGACCAAGGTAAGCTCTGTGTCTAGTCCAGAGCTGAAATCCAATCATGGATATCAAGCTGGATGGGGTAATCCCAGAGAAGTGCTTTAAGCTGTAGGGCGATCGGAAACAGAGCTCCCTGTAAGATTGTACTTTGAAGCAGGCTGCAACCAGTGTCTTTTTCCCTTCTCGACGTCTCCCCACGGTGCCTTTTTTTTGTTGTTGTTGTAATTATTGTCTTTGTCACTTTCATTATGAAGGCCAATAGAAGCTGATATATACTATAAAGAAAAATGTTTAATTAATTCATGCAGCTTGTTTTGAATATCCAAAATCAAGCCTGTATGTATAATTTCCAAATTTCTCCAACCATAAAAATAAAGTATTTTTGTTCATATTTATGAATTTTGGTCTAGCCTGATGTTTCTACAAGGACGTGTCATCTATATACTCAGTATGTGAATGTGTATGTGTGGAATGGTAGAGGCTAAGGAGTTTGTCAGCATACGCATGCTGCCAGCTGTTTCTTTTAGCGTGTTCCCTCTCTCTTTCTCTCTTTGTCTGCTCTGTCAGTGATCCATCCTGTCTGTGGGAAGCGGCAGAAAAGCAAAGATCAAAAAGATGGGGATGATGGAGCACTGGGGCCCATTGGAGCCTGGGAGACGCTGATCAGTGCCCGTAAGCGCACTCACTGATGGCGTGTGTACACTGAGATGGCTCACACCAGCCGGCTGCTCTCACTCTCAACAGCTATGAACACGCTATAGTCTTGGACATGGTGGTGCAATAACAAGCCACTCACGATCACTCTGAGGAGTTCTTCCAGAGTTCAACTGTGTATAATAGACACCCTAAGGGTGTGGACTGTTTACTAACTTACAGATGCACTACTATACTTTCTCAGCACAAAAAATATCTGATCTTATTCTGCCTAAAGAAAAATTTTATTTATTCAGGTGGTACATGATCGTATGCAAAGAAAGCGTGAGGCTGTTAACAGAGCCTTTAGATAAAAAAATATGATAATGCAAAATAAATTCCTTATAAATGGTACTATTATAGAATATGTTGTATAAATTACACATTCCAGTTAGTTTACAATTATTACATTAACCGAATTATTTATTATTGAAATTTGTATAATGTTATGTACAGTGCTGTTTGGGCAATACAAACAGATTTGTCTAACAGGATTTTTTAAAACTCAAAAGATTTCTTTTTTCTATCAAAAACAAATAATCTCATGCTGGGTCAAATGTTAATGATGCCATAAAGATGCAGTTTTGCTGCTTAAAAGACTGAGCAAAAATTATCAGCAATCTATCAAGTCTCTAGTTTAAACTTGTGTTGAAACTATTTAATTTGGCTTGACTTGCAATCATCAATCAATTTAGTTCAGTCAACAATTAATTGTATAGAGTTTATTGTGATTAAAATGAGAGTCATGCAGTTCACATTGCATCGCTGTCGATGTGTAATGTGTAAAAGTCTCCCTTTATTTTCTTTCTTCATCTGTCTCTAAAAGAAATGTTTTTAAAAATTTATACTATTTAATATAGATGTAACATTTTATATTTCATTAAGTTTTGATATACTCACTACTGCATTATTCTTCCAGTATGGTGGCCATTCACATTGCCCTCTAACAATCCTGACTGTTAATGTGCAGAAGCAACCAGCATGAGTCAGTAAATCAAAGATTATTCAGCGTAGACAAAGCTTGCTTGACACCCATGGTAACTGAACACTATGATGAGAACTACTGCATGAAATCAGTTCCTGTTTATGTAACAAGATCCATTCACAGAGATACGTTGGTGATTTCCTAAGACTTTACAGTTCACCAATATGGTAACAAACAGCTCTTAATCAGAAAAAAAAAAACACAACAAATATTTCCCATAGATCACTGATTGAACCCGGGTGGAAACCTTTTTTTTTTTTTTTTTTAATAATCTTTTTTTTTTTTTAATGTGTTCACCTATCGTAGAAATACTGCAATCCCTCTAGCAGCTGTGTGACAGCGCACTGCTTAGCTCTTCAAAGAGGAATTATTGTGCACTCTATCAGCTGGATAAGGGAGGGCCCATTTTTCACAGGGTTACAGCATTAAAGAAAAATTGTGGTGACCTTATACATTTCCCACATAGATACCTTGAGAAATGGCAGGCTACGACTGGCAGAAGCCATTGACTCATTCCCTTTTTAATGCTCAAGATCCTGCTCCTAATCCTTGTTGTGCATTAAATCTAGCATACATTGCAGCCGTTTGTGTTTCCAATTAAACATTCATGGACATAGGAATTCACCCTTGCTTGATGTTGGCAGAAAATTTTACAAATGTTTAATCTAGCGATGATTTTGTTAAATTATTTAAAAGGTTAGAATAAATGGTTAATTATTCATATTTATTTTGCACTATTAGTTAAGCATATTTTTATGTGGTGCTTTATACCATAGGTAATATCACAAAGCGTGGCAATCATACTCTCTTTCTTTTTGTGAAGGGTGACTCACTCACCTGCCTGCTTTAGTGATGATCATCTCTGTTCCTGCCTCATGAAACCTTTTCCAAAGTTCCCTCTCATGAAGAATTACTTTGATGTTCTCGATGTTCTTCATGCACAAAAAAGGAGCACAGCATTTGGTATTATGTTTAATGTGTTGAAAATTATTTAATCTTAGTTATTCGATTGGAATTGACTTTTTCTTTCTTAATATATTACCAAAAATATTGTTAAATGATAATATGCTTACATATGCTTCACATACTCCTCCTATATAAACTCTCAGCACAACGTCACTTTTATACTGTTTTTAAAAAAGTCCGTTTAAAGACTGTCAGAATATTGTCTTACCTGCTCAGCTTCATTGTTGTGGTGGATGCTCGCGGCCACAGGTAAGCCCAGATGTGAGGAGTCAGTAGCAAGCTCAGCAAGCTCACCAGACTGTGCCACAGTCACACCTTCATCAGCCGCAGCTGAAGCCTTTTCTTGGAGCATCTCTAAAAATGGATAAAGAAATGTACCATGTTTTTTTAGAATTAAAAGATTTTTTTTATGTTTTATGTTTAATTAATAATCCAATTAAAACATTGTTAGACTGTTATTTAACTATTAATTTAGCTATTTTTGCACTTCATAAAAATATATTCGAATTATTGTGATAAATAATAGTATTTTTTGTCTACTTTTTAATCAGTGTTTTTTGTCATCACTGGAAAAGTTATTATTCAACCTAGATTTAATGATGCAATATGGCCAAATCATCGTATATCCGTTACTCTCAACTACAAGTCAAGGTAAACTGAGTAAATAATTTCCAGCACTTTTTAACAGAAATAAAAATATTTTTATATGCATAACTATTATTATTAGAGAGCAGTATTATTACTTGGAATTTCCTTTGGGATCAATAAAATATCTAGCTATCTATGTATTATAAAAAATATCAACACTTTTATAATACATAGATTAGTTATGTTATTTTAGTATTCATATTTACTCTAAAATATACTCACATTTCTAAAAGTGAATAACATTTAAAATATTAATAAGTTCAGTATTTAAATGTGATTTATGTAATGTGTAACAATATTTCATTAACTATTATTTATTTTACTTATGACTCAACAAAATCTACACAGGGTACAAAAAGGGTAGCTGTGATGTTTGAATAGAAGCGTGAGCTGATGTATGATGATGTATGGATCCTATTTTGGTGCTGAGAATGTAGTTATATTATACAGTAATCATAAATGCTAAAAAAAATATCTACTGGCAAAAAATATCTATTTTTTTTTTTTATTTATAAGAGAAAATGTCATAATATGACCTGGAGTTTTAATTTCATGAAAAGGTTGAGATCCATTTGTTCTTAAAGTATTGCCTGCCTAAATATTTATATTTCCAACATTACTGCACAGTTTTATGTAAGGAGGTCTAAACACTGCCGATTCCATTAACAGAGGTCACCATCTGAACACCCTCTCTCACGACCCTTCACTGCTCACTCACAAACATCACATGAAAGGTACGGTTTATAGTGACGTTATCGTCATTGCCTGTTGTCACTGTGTTGCATATTCCAACTAGCCAACTGCTCATGTGCTGAAGCCCTATACCCATTTTTCCCTCTAATCTCACACCTATAAACAGTGTGAGTGCACACCCTTCAGATAAAAGGAGAGGAGAAGGATTCCATGTAAACTTGGGCAGACATTTGCAGCGGCTAATAAAGATAAGGCCTGACAGCCACAGTGAAGCTTCAGCAAGTCATCAGTTGATTTTTCCAGTCCAAAATGTCCCTTTCACTTATACTGTTTAACTAAGCCTAGTGAGCAAGAGGTATGTTTATATCTCTGTCACTTTGGACATATAATCTTCTAAACTATTCTTGAAAGATACTGCTTTTTGTGAACTGGGTTTGGAGAACCTGTAGTCCAAAGTCCTGAGAGATCTCCAAACTTGCATCCACTCTTTCAATGCAGTTGCAACCATTTTTGTTCTTGTATAATTTTTGTTGGTATAATAGGTTGTATTTTTATAAACTGTAATGACCTTTGTTTATAATTGACAAGAATAATACAGGTATCATGCATGTTATTAAGACTGCACTCATAAATTTCCATCTGGCCTGCCATCTTGCCCTGGAACTTTCATCCCCATGTGATGTGCTTGTGTAAAACACATTCAGTAGTCTTGTCTAATTGCATTGCTGACAAATGTATTAGATAAAAAATATCAAATCATTAAAAAAACATCAGAACAGATTTATGCTACGGTAACTATTTAGATGTTAATCAAAGCATAGTAGACTCTAACGTATTAGCTACTAAAAACCACTACTAATAATTTAGTAATCAGAATGGAACGATAATAAAAGTTTTTTTTTTTTTTTTTTACATTTTTACAATTTTCTTCATCATGAATAAAACATTACATGGCAGGCTCCAGTATTTTGTTTGTCTGTTTTGTGGATTTAAATAGTTTAAATAATACAGACTGATAATTAAAATAAAATTAAATCACAGTTGTGTCTAACTTTTAGCAAATACAAACTATTCTTCGGAACGCAATGTCACTCAAGTCACACAGTTAGTGGTCCACTTATGCAAAAACAACAAAAATACGCGACTAGGCCAACTTTTTCTCTGTCTGTGTTGTCCATAGAATGGGACGCATAATGCAACAAATATTTAATATACCGACGTTTTTGTTCGTTTTGACCATATTAAATATTTCATAATAGCTGCTTATGGGCACTTAATGTCCATGTCTGTTGTGTTCAGTTGTAATCACAGATTCGAGTTGGGGGAAAATCTGCTATCTAATGCCACGTAATAGAACTGTTTCAGTTTTTAGATATATTTGCCAGAATAGGCAACAGTAAAATGTTCCTCAAATGCTTTCTTAATAGAAATTTCTTGATTATGAATTAATTTACACATCTTCATGTTTTAATATTCTTAAATTCTGTTAGAAATTATATAGGCCCAAGTCTTGTTGATATTATTTTTAGGCTGTCTTATATTTTAAACACCACATGAACCAATACACCAACTGAACACTGAACAGGTCCGCAACTCTGTGAGATTTCTCCATGAACATATCGCACGTTTCATGCAGAAGTACGTTTGATATTTTTTTTAATGCAGCTAAAGCAACTCAGTGAACTGTAGTTCTAAATGACATTCACGGATATTCATTCGTGCCGACAAATGGAGTTAAAAATATTACCTCATCAAATCAGCTATTATATGCTGAAATTCTCCTCCATCTCCTTCCAGAAAGCAGAACAAGTCCTCGGTGCGATTCGGCAGGAAGTTACGTCCTGGTTAATGCGCGCGCTATCTGCTGCTCAGCATCTCCAGTGTCAAGGCGATGTAACGGTTCTGTCTCGCGCGCGCGCGCACAACGCTCAGCTCACCAACACACACCGAAATACTCCGCAGTGCAAACTCTGAACAGAGCAGCAGCGGGAGATGCCCTGGTGGTTTTGAGGAGAGCTCACTGCTACAAAATGTTTTCTTGAGAATACACACTATGCTGACCAGCTTGATTTGTTAAGACAGTAGGGGTGAGTTACAGAGCTCTCTCACGCGCTCTCCCCCTCCCTTATGTCTCATCGCTGACGTCGCACTCGATAATAACATCTATAAGACTCGAGCAATCACAACACAAGCGATCTTCTGGAGGCAGCAAGTTATCAATCGAGGCGCAAAACACGGATCCTTTTCATCTACCGTCTCAGATGTTAAGACTTATGGCTAAATCAATGGCACATCTTCAAATAAAGAGGCAAAGGCAAAGTTTTATGTCAAGATGTTTTAAACCTGTTATCCAGATAGATCAAATTTTTGTGCAGTGTGTTTCAAGGTCAAGAGCACATCCTGCCTGGCATATAAATAAGCTGACGATTTCTCGTCGGTCAGTTTCAATTCAATTCCATTTTGAATTTAATTGAATTGTATCGAAATTGACTGACGAGAACTCGTGCTATATACTCGTGCTTGCATACTGTAAGCATACTGTATATAGCATACTGTATATAGCATACTGTATATAGCATACTGTATATATCTGCTACCATAACTTGACAGGCCATGTGTGGTTTTTGTTTTCCTCTGTTGCTTATTTGTATCTGTACACGCAGGATTTTATTTGAAAGTGGTTGAGG
This sequence comes from Clarias macrocephalus, assembly GCA_011419295.1. Lineage (NCBI taxonomy): Eukaryota > Metazoa > Chordata > Actinopteri > Siluriformes > Clariidae > Clarias > Clarias macrocephalus. The sequence continues at coordinate 47,911 of JAAGKR010001519.1, read as the reverse complement.
ATTTTGCTGTAAACGCCTGTGCATTTCCAGTGAAATATGATGGCGGTTTTGGGGTAAATTACTTGAAGCATAACGCTGAAAGATCAATAAATCACCTGGCAGGCCGGTGCAGCTTTGGCTTTATTTCTGCGGCTGACACGAGCAAATAAAGGGCAACAGCTTGGATCTGCCTCTCACAAAAAACACTATTTCATTTTTTTTTTTTTACTGGATAACGACATAAACGATGCTCCTGCCGAATGCTTCTTCTTGAACGAATTGTGTAAAATATTTCAAGTGTAAAAAGGGGGCATCACTAATTTGATTCAAGCGAAAGCTCAAATGATCTGCAAAATCTACAGAATGTTTGTAGCCTGTTTGCTTGGCTAGATCTACAGTTCCGATAATGTATATAATTATAACTATATAACAGCATAACTCAGCCTTATCTACAAACACAATAATATATAAATGACACGTTATCGACCACACCTGAGCACCATCATTAAAAAAGAAATATTAAATTAATAAAATCGATGTGATTTGTTCTGCAGTTGAATAAGCTACCAAAGATAATTTAGGCCTATTAATATATATATATTTTTCCAATTACTATAATTCTAAAAACTATATATCTAAAATATAACTATTAACGGATAATACAATGACAATTATATTAGCCTATATTATTATTATTATTATTATTATTATTATTATTATTATTGTGTGGAGGTTACACGTTCAATTTTATCTGCACATTGTTTCTACGTTTATTTTAAAGATGGAAGTCAGCTAACAGGCCAACTGCCCATAGATGAAATATAAATATATATAAAAGTAAGACTAATATAATCTATTACAATGTATTTATCTATCACAACAACAGATATAATTACTGCATTTTAAGTATGAATAAAAATAGTTGATGTCCCAACAAGTTTACATGGAGCATACCGTACAGTAGATTTAAAGTCCAAGACCAAATGTGGCGCCATAATCAGGCTGCTGTGAAACTCTCACCCATGACATGGCCTACAAGTCACTCACTTGGACATCAGTGTGTTCTGTGTTGTAAATAAGTAATAACAAAGAGCTTATTTCTGTTTTGTTGTCGCCAAAAGTGCAATTATGCACAATTTTGTGTATGATCGCTCAAATGAGCACCAGACAACAAAATGAATTTAGCTGGTAGGAGACCAGAGTAATTAAAATTGTTATGAAGATTTAATCTGCGTCAAATCAGCTTTTAAGGCCGATCTAATAAGATGATTAGCTGACGTGCAGACAAGGCCTGAGGTAGGCTAACACTTTCAGCTCCTGCAGCGGACTGCCTTCACCTACTGCATAGTGAATCACTTAAACCTTAACTTGTGATGTTCTCCTGTGCACTGTCTGCACGACACGTTATTAAAAACGCTCTTACCTTTGGGTTGCTTCGGGTAAAAAAAAAACCTCTGGGTGCCTTGTGTTGGGATTTCTGAAAACCAGAAGCGTTATACCGCACCGTGCTATAGAAGATGTCGCTATAAAGAGGATGAATTTTATAATAGGGGCTGAATTGAGTTGGCTTTCTGAAAAAGAATTTAACCTTCACTCACTCCCACCGTCACGTGGTCTAAAAATTTGAAGCAGGAGCAGCGTTAGCTTTTCTTCTTTGTGTCTGTGTGAGTGTGTGTGAGTGTGAACGGACACGGAGATTTTTCAAAACCTTTACTGTTTAACACAACATCCGTCATGTAGGCTACTAATACCTCAGTGCATACTTTTTTTTTCTATAAAAACACTGACGTCTATATTTTTGGTTTATTATATCACATTGTATCCCACTATATCATACTGGGTAAAAAAATGCTCCTCAAACAATTACATTGTGATTTGCTAATGTTCACATATAAAAGTGCAGTTAAATAAAGAGAGACACGTCCTACTAGACATTTTATTTATTTGTTTATTTTTTCAAATAACATATTTGCCGGTTGCGTCGTATAAAATATCGAAAACTTAAAGTCTTATTTAGAAAAATCAATTAATGTTTCAATTGGAATGCCCTAGAGCATTTTGGGGCCCCTACTAAAGCCACATCAAAGCGCTCTGCAAAATATAATTACATAAAATAATATACCAATACTAATATAGGTATTGTCTCTTCATACTATTATTATTAAACAACAATAATAATGATAACAATAATATTCACAAGAAGAAGAAGAAGAAGACGTCGTCAAGGAGCAAGATGCACACATAGTTGTAGGTGAATTGACCCCTCCCGCTGAGGAAGAAAAAAGTAGTTGTTGACATTCATGTGAGTATTCACCTCCCTGTGAAATATGTATAGGTGATGGATAGCTAATAAACAAATCTCATTTCACGGAAAATCTACTTGCACTACATCATCTCGATATCACAGAGTATTAAATTGTCGTGTTATTGCTCTTGTTTGCACGTGCACTTTGGGTCTTATTTTATCTTTTGTATAGTTATTACCTAGTTTTGTTAATTTATGGTGTTAACTTGTTTTGTTAGTCAGCTAATTAGGTGTCTTTGTTAGCTAGTTAGTTTTTGTTATTTTTTAGGTTAATTTATGTTGTATGTATGTACCTTGGTGGTGGAGGAACGTTGTTTCGTTTCACTGTGTACTGAACTGTATATGGTCGAAATTACATTAAAAATCTGCTCGACTTGACTTGAAATGACAATGTTTGTATTATTTATATTGTTATAATTTGCATTTATTCACACACTGTGTGGTTACCACAAACTTCGGTAATGCAACGTTGTTTATTTATCAATAATATTTAATACTGTAAACGAAATTGGTGTATTACTAAAAACTTTTTCCTAACGCATTGTATTGCATTAAACATCATCCTTATTTTATCCTTATCCTTTGCAATCTGCAAACTTTGCAAATAACCTGTAACACCACCCTCCCCGCCGCCGCTTCTCTCTCTCTCTCTCTCTCTCACTCACTCACTCACTCACTCACTCACTCTTTTTAAATCTGCTTTTGTTGCACAATTTTGCTTCTCTCATTCACACCTCTTTGTATTTCTGTCTATCAATGTTGCCTAGTATATTCTATCCAACTGTCATCACATGTCCCACACATCTCACACATCTCTACAGTCTCATGCGTGTGTTCATTCAGTGACCTTCCAGCGTAACCATGGCTACGGATACCTCAGCGACCATCAACCCTGTAACCAGCATAACATCACCCTGTAGACATGACCTCAGCTGTGTGTGTGTGTGTGTGTGTTCAGCCGCTGCAGTATACTGTGCGCTTAATTTTATTTGCCATGTGGTCGGATTTTTTTTTTTTTTTTTTTTTTGAGACGTGATTATGATTATTATATTATATTCTGTCGGTGATATTGGCTATACTTTTAAGAATTTAGTATTATCATAAATAAAAAAAAACCTTACACACTGTGAATGCCCGGAATATGACTAGCTACATTACTACTAGTAATGTTGTGAGGGAGACTGGACGTTTGCCAGATTTTTAGATAAAATTTTAATCGAATAAAAATAACCAAAATGTTTATATATTAAACTTACAGTACATCTATTTGTACTGTATGACCCATATCATTTAAAGGTGATTACACACAACATAATTCACCAGCATGCATGTAAGTAGTCAGACGTTGCGGGCAGTTGCAGTATGGATCAGGAACTAAAATACATAAAATTTCAGGTATTAACTTTTGCAATTTTGTCTCAATAAGCATGTTATTCACAAAATATACAGTTTCACAATAATATTATGATTCATTTATTTAGTAATAGTTATGAAATAACGGTTTTGATGTTTTATTCATAGAACGACCCTGCCTTAAGTCAATGTATAAATGTTATTGTTACTATTCAGTCTCTCTCTATTTTAGTGATTTGCAATTCAATACAATTTGCAAAGCAGCAATTTATTTTGATTTTTTTCCGTTTGTATGTACGTGTGTATTCATTAAAGGCATATTTTATTGTAGACTACTAAACCTCAACTAATATCATAAACCTTTTCTATTATTTATTTTAGTATTTACTGGCACAATCCTTTCAGTGGGACAATTCCATGAACATTTTTTAAAGAAAAAAAAAACGTATACAGTCCTCTACACCACTACTAACATTATTAACCATTTTAGCACACAGGCATCTTAAAATAGCACACAAGCAATGCTGCCGTTCCAAACCCCAAAAGCACGCAAAGCAATTCCATTTTTAAGGTGCTAAACAAGTCTGAATCACAATTGTGGAACATATAGAAATCCTCCTTCTAGTGTGCAGTCTCCGTGTGCCCAGGGCTTGTGCATTCAACGCTACACCTATCGCGATCTAGAATTACTTTCTATGCATATAATGCAGACATCCTCCTCCTCGGTTGTGTTGTTATAGCATACAGTAGGTTTATTTCTCATTAACATTGTTTGATTTATGATTTAGATAGATAGATAGATAGATAGATAGATAGATAGATAGATAGATAGATAGATAGATTTCAAATATAGTGTGGGTTAAATCATAATATGAAAAAAATATATTACTCTCTATAACTGGTAACAGCGTTCCTTTTCCTACACGTTTATATATTTATATAACCTAATAGCTAGTAACTTTTTATCCAAATCATGCTATCTTGAAAATCTTGCTTCTTTACAAATACAAATTCTGAATTTCTTATGCTGGATACAGAACAGTTAAACCTGACTAGAACATAAAATAAGCGCCATGTTTCAGGATTTCAGACAAGTGCCCAATATGATTTTTCCAATATATTCTTTAGTTGCTGCATATGTTACCTGGCAACTGTCAATATACACTGGGCTGTTAACAGGGATTTAAAAAAAAAAAAAGTATAATAATCTTAGTAATAATACTTAGTAGTAATAGTACTTTTAGGTAGACTTTTTCTCATTCATTAATGTGATGTTAAAATTGCATACTTGTTTTCTAATATCCTACAAACCTTAATGTAGACCTTCAGAGAAAACTGTTTATCACAAATCTCAATAATCTCCTTTTCTCTGCAGCCACTGTCTGCACACTATATAAACCGAACTTCTCACCATTTTCCACCCCTAACTGTTAATGGCATAAATTAAATTCTGCAAATAGACCTATATGTTCAGCCCTAAAGGGCTGCAATGCACTTTAAGGGATCTATGTTTTAAGGGATATTGCACTGTATAGGGAGTAGGCAGATATGAAGGATTCAGTCATAGCTATACAGATCATTGTTAAAAAATAGAAAAGGTGATCCACTTCATTAGTCTCTCCAAAGTTAAAATCAAAACCGTTAATAGGTATTTTGTCACCAACTGATATAGTTCCTATAGGATTTTCCAAACCTTTTCATCAGGTCACATAAACTGTAAAAATATATAATATTATTATTGTAGCTAATGTTAGTAACAATATCACGATACAGATTGGCTTTCTAACATGAAAAACCATATCAGTAGAATGGTTAATGTTAGAAAGTAAACCACAGAAAAACAGAAAGATTAAACCTAAAGGTAAACACAAGCGTGGCTATGCTAAAAATGAAGACACTTGTTACAGGATATTGACCTGTCTTGCTTTTCTGTCAGCAAGCCAAGGTGCAAATAAATTTTTGTTTAAGTGCAGTGGTTTATTTAGCATGACAACCACACCACATTTAGTGGTAAAATTTCATATTGTTTGTAATAAAATGCACTTATTTATGAAGCGATTATTTGACCTCTGATATTCACTATATTCTGTAGTTGTGATATATGACTGTAAAACATATTAGATTAGATTAGATTAGATTAGATTAGATTAGATTCAACTCAACTTTATTGTCATTGTGCAAAGTATATATACAGAGCCAATAAAATGCAGTTAGCGTTAATCAGAAGTGCATAAGTGGCCTATTTAGAATAAATAGCAATGTGTTACAGCAAACAGAAGATACAGTAGGTTATAAAGAAAATATATACTGTATATTGTCGCCATATAATACTATGATTTAAAACAGAAGGTAAAGTAGACAATAAGATATATACTATATATACAGAGTCAGACGCACTCCAAGAAAAGGAAAACATAATAATATAACATAATAATATAACATAGTAATATACTGTATAATACAATAAAACTATGCAAACATTGTGCAGTAGGTGGACGCGTCTGGAAGATACACTATTTTGCCAGAAGTATTCGCTTGCCTGCCGTCATGTGCAAATGAACTGGAGTAACATTCATTTCTTAATCCATGGGATTTAATATGATTTTGCCCACCCTTTGTAGCTCTAACAGCTTCAACTCTTCTGGGAAGATGTTCCACAAGGTTTAGGAGTGTGTTTATGGGAATATTTGACCATTCTTCCAGAAACGCATTTGTGAGGTCAGACACTGAAAAGAAAAACATAATAAGGACAAGAAGGACTGGCTCGCAGTCTCCGCTCTAAGTCATCCCAAAGGTGTTCTATCGGGTTGAGGTCAGGACTCTGTGAAGGCCAGTCAAGTTCTTCCAAACCGAACTCACGCATCAATGTCTTTACTTTTGCTTTGTGTACTGCTACGCAGTCACATTAGAACTGGTGTGGGTACTTCCTTACTTTTAGTTAAAGGAACTCATAATGCTTCAGCATACCAAGACCTTTTGGACAATTTTATGCTCTCAACTTTGGAGCACAGGTGGTAATTTTTAAGTCTTCTCAGAAAGTACAGACTCTGTTGTATCTTGCTGATCAGGAAAGAAGAGTTTGGAGACCAGGTGAGGTCCTCAGAGATGTAGACTCCAAGAACATTATAGCTGGGAAAAGAAAGAGAAAAGAGAAATTTGAAAATGTCCTAGCTGAAAAACTCTGTTGTTTAGATGATTACACAGACATGGTCCATTTATTTGTTTTTGTCATACACTGAAGACTGGGTTTAAAATCAAACAATATTTATTAAATTTAAAAAAAAAATTTCGCTTCCCCACTCAGTGTTCTCTTCAGGAGGTGAAATGCATTCTCATTTGGCTTATGGTACAAAAGACTTTACCAGTCTTAAATATTACACTTTCTTTCCTGAGGTTCTTTGTTTTTTTAACTATTGTCTTGCTGTATGGAGAAGTTCTTTCAATTAGATTTGCTGTATTTGTCCATAAATTGGCAGATTAAATATATCTATAGACTTTATTTTTCTCTATCATCACTAATGATTAGTGAGCCAGTTCAGTAAGCTCATCCTTTTCCCCCCACACTTTGGTAGAGTATAATCTTGGTTCCAAAACATTTGTGTGCCTCAACTCTACATTTCGTCCAATCTAACCTTCTAATTTTTGCTGGTGAGAAGTGGTTTACTTTTTGTGATATAGTCTCTATATTTCACCCCTTCTTTGAGAAGAAATCCAATTGAAATCCAGTATCCTCTAAACTGTGGACTACCCAGGGGCTTTTGATGGTTGTAGGTGATGTCACAGACTTGTTTTGTTGTTGTGGTTGTTGTTGTTTAGAGCTTTCACAATGTTTATGTCATTACCTGCTACTGTTTTATTTGCCTGACCTGCTCAATGTTTGTTTGATATACCACCAGACGACCTGATGTATTTTTTTTAGTACATTGCAAATGTATGGATGCACAATACTTAATGACATCTTCAGTGTATAGTGAAATAAATAATAATAATTGGTCTTACTGTTACAATACTTTCAGGAAGGACTGATGAATACAGTGCTTTATGTTTAACTTTAGAGACTTCTTTTAAATGTATTACCAATTAACATTTCAACACTAAAATATTAACCAAGTAAAATATATAAAAATTTGTATCCTCAAAAGCCAAGACAATAGTAATCATATAAATGGTGAAGATCTATTATTTATGGAAACAATGCTGTTACAACTATTCCAATAGTGCAGCAATCGCCATATCATTTATTATCCTAAAGTGGAAATGTATTTGTTATCTTTAAACTCTGACATTCTCCTGAACTGTTTGTTGTAACAAATTATATTATTTATATTCTGTATCTAATGTACAGTGGATGGCTCCTTTAAAGCACTTGTTTTCAAAGTAAATTTTATCAGTAATTCTGCTTCTGCTTTTTAGTGGCTAGTTCTGCTTGAATGCTTTGGTTTACAAAAAAAAATTATCCTGCTTCTTGATTTTAGCAAATTCTGACATCCTAATCAGATTTACTGGATGATTTCTTTTGAGGGCTTTTAAAAGATGTGAGTTTCCAGTAAATAATAGTTTGCAGAAGGTTACAAAACTGAGTAGCAAGATTCCTAGAAACAGCCATTAATGAAAAGAATTCAAGATTCTGGGAGGATTCTTGGATCATTAGACAGCAGTGACTGGTCCACATCACTGTGGATTAGTTTCATACTGGCTATAGGCAGCTCATTAGGCAACATATGTGTTATAGAATAGAATATGTAATCTAGACTTGGGTTTGTTATCATTTAAAGGAGCAAGGATAGAAGTGTAATGTTTAAAGTGTTTTAAAATCTATTTTGATTATGTGTCACCAACATGACTAACTCTTGCCGACCAGTCTGCCTTCCATGCAGGTAATGTCATACCTACCTGTCATACCCTACTGATTGTATGCATTATTCTGAGTGCTATGGTCATACAGGCCAGATTGGAAAAGTTGAAAGATCAGGTTCAAACAACTTGTGTGCAGAAAGTTTATCCAGTTTTAGCAACAACAGTGGTGAAATGGTTCATAGAAGAGGAAAATCAGACAGTGTTTTGGTAACAGCCATACTGTGATTGAAATAATGTCTAAACCCCATTAGGTCATTTCCCCACCATCTAATTTATATTATCAGCTAATTTGACAAACTGGACAGCCCTTGCTCTTAGATTCCCGCTATATGTTTGGACTACAGTTAGCATTTCATCGTTTACAGAGTATATAAATATTTATTACAATAATATGTTTTCTATTTCCAACTCATTCCACCACAAATCAGCACTGTGTAGTGACAGTACCAGGATTATACATTTTCAAAGATAAAAGGCAAGAAGTTTTGGCATGGTAAACTGATATTGTGGCCTAAACTTAATGAACACTCTACTGACTATGGAGGCTATTGCATATCATTTCCAACATTTTTTACTATTGTGCCTTGTAGATGATACCCGTGTCATCCTGAAAGTTACTTCTCTCAGTAGAATAGAAATGAAGGGAAAAAGATAAGTCATAAAACTTTGTTCTGAACCAATTCTCCAAGGGAAAACTTTGACCTAAAACATGCTAGCAAAATTATCCCTATAACAAGGCCACAAGTCCTGCTTAGGCAAGCATTTAGACACTTTTTTTTTTCAAACATGCACTTGGCTACCTGTCAAAAGTATGATGGAGTTGTTGAGTGTTTGTATATGTGTGTGTGTGTGTGTGTGTGTGTGTGTGTGTGTGTGTGTGTGTGTGTGTGTGTGTGTGTGTGTGTGTGTGTGTGTGTGTGTGTGTGTGTGTGTGTGTGTGTGTGTGTGTGTGTGTGTGTGTGTGTGTGTGTGTGTGTGTGTGTGTCTCTGCCTTTCTATGCATTGGCTCCACCTCTAGGATGTACCCCACCTCATGCCCTAAGGCTCCTGGGATAACCTCCAAACCCCGCTACCCTATGTTCAGGATAAAGCGGTATAGACGATAAGTGAGTGAGTGATTTGATTTTTTTTTTTGCAAATTTTGAATAATAAAGGCACATTGAATTTAAGGATACTCTTACATTTGTATTATTTTAAACCACTGGGTTAAAATGTTATTTTTTATAGGTCTGATGTGGAATGATAAGTGTTTTCCTATTAAAAATGGTAGCAATTCTTTAAATACCTTAACTATCCAAAAATACGCAAGGACATTTTGTCCCCATAAATGTCTCATTTATTTATAATATTATTTCATCAAATAAGTTTTTTTACTTCATTATGACATTATGACCCTGCCTTTTTGAAGATGAACCTGGCATGCCTACCACAGTGAAATAGGATGCAAAATAAAATAAAAGATCATAAGCAAAGAGTGAACTAATATATTAACCCTTAAAGACACCACTGATGTAATCATTGGGACACAATTGACAGATTAAAAGTGTGACAGGACTGTATGTTTTAATTATATTTTTAAAACAGCTGGTTAGTTTAGTCTCACACGCTCAGTGACCCAAGCTTCGTCCATCATGGAATATATTGTTAGTCTTTGATAATCTCCTGTGTTCATCTGTATGGCAAGACCTGAACAAAGACCCTGGTACAGGTCACAAATCATTTCTTTAGGCTATCTCTCTTTGTCAGCAGCCCTACAGTTTTGGACATGCTTTTCCAGAGACCAAACAGAGACATCTACCAAGTAGTACAAGGTATGAACATGATGTTTGCAAATGTTGATATTTTTCTACAACTTGTTAAAACTTATTAGTGACAGAGAACAAAAAAAATATTGGTAAACACATTGAGACATTTGTCATCATTTGAGCTACAAAAACCTGACTATTAAGCAAGTGTATATCACGGCTGCCTCACACCTCCATGGTTGGTGGTTGACATCTTGGTCTGTGTGCATGGAGTTTGTTCTCCTTGTGCTTGGTATGTTTCTTTCAGGTATTTCAGTTTTCTTTCACAGTCCAGAGACATGCAGTGCTGTATTATTATTATTATTATTGTTATTATTATTATTATTATTATTATTATTATTATTATTATTATTATTATTATTATTACTAAAAGCACTGACACCTGTCAAGTTGGCGGCCATGCTAAACCCTGTCCACTGCTGAAAGTGTCTACAATGGGCATTTGCCTCATTCAACCGGCTAAAAGGTAGCTCCAGAGACAGTTACAACAAAGACGGTGTAATGTTCTGGGTGATGGTCTGCTGGAAAACCTTGGGTCCTATGTAGATGTTACTTTGGCCCGAAATACCTAGCAAAACTTGTTGCAGACCAAGTATGTCCTGATAGCGATGGCCACACTTAATGAGACCTGCTGCAATGCAAAATCATTCAGGAGTGCTTTGAGAACCATGACAGGGAGTTCAAAGTGTTAACTTGGCCTCCAATTTCCCTAGATCTTAATCTAATTGAGGATCTTTGGGACGTGATTGACTAACAAACCTGATCCATGAATACCTCACCTTGCAACTTAAAGGTGATTTGTTTTGGTGACACAATAGCTACACAATTTTAGGCAGATGATATTATTGTTATGGCTTATCAGTGCACACGTGAAGAACTGTTCTAAGGTTCTGTATGTGGATCCTGTTAAGTCGGATATTGTGACACCTAGTGGTACGTGAGTGTATTACTGTACCTGCATCCGTCAGTATCAGGCTGGTTTTATGGATGGAACACAATACTTCAGGTAGCAGTTCTGCGTTATGTGGCATTGACGTATTATTTGTTGCACTTGGCCATCTTTGAATATGTAAAAAGTAGTGGCGATTTCAATATGATACTGTATGTTCATTCGTGTATACCTTTATTACTGGGCTGTGACTGGGGTTACTGAGCTATATCTGTTGATTTCACACCGGTTCCTTTTTTTTCTTTTAACTTGATGTATCTAAACATTGCATGATTGTTGTGTTCACACCTCAGGAGAATTTAGACAGGGAAAGTGGTTCATATTGTATTAATACATTTAAATATTTGTACTCTGTATTTTATTTATATTAATTTGTCCAGGAGGTGGCGGCGAGTCCTTGTTTTTGGGGTTTCCCGCTTTTTGGATCAATTCTTCAAAAAAAAACAAAGCGAAACACACCTAAGAAACCAATAAATAGAGGTAATATTTAACAGCAGTGTTTAACCTGAAAAGCATGGCAGTTGAACAGTTTGAACTGTGAAGATTCTCTCTATAAAACATATTCATTTTAGCTGGGTTTGTTTGGCACATTTGGGGGGGAATTTAGTGCATAAGATAAAAAACTGTTAATGTTTTATTTATGTCTGAATTTAAACATACATGTGTCCGTGCAAACGTGGTAATATAGTGGTATAAAATAGGCTATTGTTTGCTGAGTGGAGCTCTAATGGAGAAGAACTAGATGTCTAGACAGGCGATGAGCATCTATTTGTCCTTAATTTATTTTTATTGGTGTATCCTCTCAGGTACCTATTTCTGTGACGCACTGAAAGATACTTTCCATTTAAAACCCTGCCGAATTCTTGAGGAGTCAAATGCAAAAATAGGCATGCCTTTCTCTTAGTGTTGTGAAATTTCTTTTTACTTTGAATCAAGCAAAGCAGTAGCCCATAACTATACAAGGTGTCTCTGTAGCCATACATGGGGGAAACTGAATCGTCCTTCTCCTCTTTTTTTCATAATGTGACTTTATTATTTTTAAATAATATTTTACATGAATGCATTCCTTGTAACCTTTTAATATATAAACCTTCTATTGTTATGTGCAAATTCTGTCTAAAAAGCTACTGATTTCATTACTTATTCAATTCAGTTTTATTTGTATGGCGCATTTAACAGTTGACATTGTCGCAAAGCAGCTTTACACAATCAAACTTATGCTCATTAATTCAGGTGCAGCCTTGGTACGTTTCAGCTTTAGGAATAATTTGTAATAATTGCTGTAGGCTTCCTCAATTACGCCACGAAAGAGACTTTTTAGAGGCAGTACACGTCTATACTGGGCCTTAGGTATTTTATCCATTCATTCAGTGTGGGGCTTACGTGCTGATGCCTGTCTATAGCAAACTCTTACAACACAGAAACTGTTTATATAAATTGAACGAAGCAAGTTAAAGCGTTAACACTAAGGATTTTTCTGTGCACTAGAAACTAACACAATTTTGACAAATTACATGCATATGACATGAGCTCATCAAGACTGAAAAAGACAATTCCATGTGTGTTTACAAAGAAATGACAATCATGTCGATTTAAAAACAAATTTACATTTTGCTTAACATTGTTAATTTCGCCTATGCATGGAAATGTTTGGACACCCTGTAGAATGATTATTAATCTTTAGCGGAAATCGCTCGAACTTTGCTTCCAAGTGAAGTGATATGTACGTTCAGGCTTGATAAATAATTGTTCCGTCGTATGGGTTAAATATGTCCACCCTCTTTGTCAAGATTTAAATGATTTTATTTTATTTGTATGAAACAATATTCTTTGGTACGTTTAAACGGTCTGATAAAATCAAAATGGTCTGGTCTGTTATTACAAAGCTCAAATAATCAGTTAAAAGCGTGGATGTATTAGGACAATTTTGTCCTTTAACAATGAAATTGAATTGCTTCATTTAGTTTACATAGAATTATGTTTAGCGAAGAACATATATATTTACAAGTGGCACTGATGTAGTTCAAACCATCTTTAGTTCCGGAATGATATCAGTTCTTTACCCCTCAGTATGAATGCCTATTTTGTCTTGTGTGAGGAGGACAAACATAACTAGGTGTATAGGTTCTCTTATAGGGTTTAACAATGACCCATTAAAACAAACGTGGGTTTATGGGTCTAGTAAGTGAAAGAAAGCAAGCATGAGAATAATCCGTAATTAGGAGCTGTAAGTGTAGGGCGTTGTGCGTTAGGAGCGGGTGTGTGAAGCACGTCGGCCAGGCGACAGGCGCCGGAGCTAACACACAGCACAAAGACCTGTCTGCAATATAGTGTCCGTCCTCCTGTATCCCCTTATCCTGCCTTATTTCATTTTGTACTGGGGGCACAATTTACAACAGTATTATTATTGTTGTTACTGAATGAGGCCGCTGATAAAATATTGTATTATATGTAGTAAGCATTTGGCCGCCAGGGGGCGCAGTAGGCTGTGCCAATTTTTCGCAATTAATTGGGCAACGAAAGATTTGTGTACCTCTATAGCACAAATTCTGCGTGTGACTTGCAATGAATGTGTGAAAGTGTTGAAAAAAATACTCAATTTAAAACGACGTTTAGGAACTGTTTCACGTGGCATATTTATGACCTTAAATAGCATTAGACTTTGGTATGGTGTTCAAACTGTCTCCGGGATCAACATCAGAATATTAAGCACACAATGTCTTTTTTTTTTTTTGTAGTCTCAAAGTGCATGTTGTATTTAGTAAACTATAAATCCTTACTCAACTAATACAAAAATAATTTGCCCTACATTTTATTTTTACTTTGACGTAAAGAATATTGTAAAAAAAAAAAAAAAAATTGTGCCCAAACTGAACTCAGCTGGTAAATACCCCACATATCAAATATCTCTTCTTAGGTCACGCAAGTGCAATTAGGCTTTAAAGGCTTTTTTAAAAAATTGCTCCGCCAACAAGGAAATTAATTCAACGCGTTTTTATTGAAACCGTGAGAGAATCCAACAACACAAATCCGAACAACCAGCAAATGCGACACGTTCATTTTCATTAAGCATGTGTGGGCTCTCTCTAATCCAGTCAATGAATTTGAGTATGATGTGTTGGAGTGAATCTCCTGAGGCCTTCTCAAAGCGCATACTAGCATATTAAATAGTATGCCATCGAAAGCACTACAGCTCATTGTACGTTTGTGGTGACCTGCTCTTGACATACTATTTAGTATAGATAGTAGTGTGCGGTTTTGGACGGCAGTCCCATGTGTTCTTAAACTAACTACTCAACGAAGACATCCTCTTCTGTTAACGTGTCATATGTAGATTAAACAGCGTTGCATCACAGAAAGAAATGATCTGTTTCAACCCAGCAAGCGCTATGAAGGAGCTTTCATTTACAGTATTACAGTTCATGTAAAATGAAAAAAAAAAAAAAAAAAGAAATACAGAATTAAACTCTAAATAGTATATACACGCAAATGTACAGCTATGAATAAATTAATACCGATTTGCATATTCTTGGAACCTTATAGCTTATTTACAGAATTTCTTTTTAATTACATTAAATAGGTCACGCACAACTGTCCGCTGGATTATCACAAACAGCCCAATGACTCTCGTTGCAATCCCTTTTTAAAATACACTTCTTATTTGGATGTAGCTTGATTGATTTACAGTTTGGGTTTACAGTTTGTAAGTGTCGTTTGATCCATAACAACCGCTCTGTGACCAGCAGTGACATTTTCTAACAACATTCTGCAAAACTGGCCTTTTGTTTTTAGTGTCATTCATGGATTGTTGTAACTTTTTCCATCACGTTCTCCATGAAGTCCGTTATGCTATAGGGGATAGTAGATTGTCTTCGCAGCATTTTTAAAGAGCTCTTAAAGTTTCCACCACTAGAGCACTAAATTAATTCTTACTCAACAAATTTATTCGTTTATTTTCTCCTTCTTGTTTGCTATTGCCACTGCGATCATCCGTGGTTTAAAAAAAAAAAAAACGTATACGAACATCCTTCGGATAGCCACTTTATAATAACATCCTCTGCCAGTTCAAGTCATGCCCTGGATAGGTTTGTTGATCCTGGCTCATTTAGGAGAGTTCCTGGGTGAGGATGCCTCCCTTTGGCTTTCCAGGCCGCTGACTAGCCTCTGGATATTCTGCAGTTCATTGATGGACTCCTTCAGTGTGGCTTTGGGAGAGCTGTTTCTCTGAGAGGACGCGGCTTTATGGTTATGTTGCTCTGGGACAGGACTGGCCTCTCTGCTGCCTGATTTTGAGGACTCCGATGAGGGATTCAAGCCACCTGGCAACCCGGTGGTGAGCAGATTCGTGCTTTGAGGAATAGCCACTGGAAGCTGATAGGGGCTAAAGCGTAGCCGCGGCCGTGAGCTGTTCAGGAACGGGTTCCGGGAGAGAGAAGAGGAGGAGCTGCTGGCGGGGAGCGCGGAGGCAGCGGCAGCTGCTGCAGCCATGTACGTGTACGGGTAGGGGAACAAACCACCGAAAGGAGGCATGGGGATACCCTGGATAAAAAACAAACAAAACAAAACAAAAAAAAAAAAACAATGCATTTTAACAATCGCCAGCAACAACTCTGAGATTAAGAGAAATATCTGGAAAGATTGTAAATTAGGTTGGGTGAATTCCTTACCCTTAGGTCTATAATATAATTTAAATTATCCACTCATAAAATCTTGGCAAAATATGTAGATGAAATCACTTTATAACACAATAACACAATATTCGTTTGTTTATCTTTGTTATGTATCTTTTAGTTTGATCGACAGCATAGACAAACTAGGACTTAAACCCCCTGAAGCGGAACTACGGGCCTGCACCGTGTGACCTGACATTATTTTTTAACTTACAGGTGTATGGACACAAAATCTTATAAAAGGGTTACTCGTTCTTTCATTTGCTACTCCACCGATGTTGTTGCGTTGAATAGTCATAGGAAATGTCTTACCTGAGAAGC
The DNA here is from genome assembly GCA_011419295.1 of Clarias macrocephalus. Classification (NCBI taxonomy): domain Eukaryota; kingdom Metazoa; phylum Chordata; class Actinopteri; order Siluriformes; family Clariidae; genus Clarias; species Clarias macrocephalus. The sequence continues at coordinate 31,672 of JAAGKR010001519.1, read as the reverse complement.
CAGCATGTGCTGTGACAGGTGAAAGGGAAATGGATTAGGGCTACTTCCGGCCCCCTGTGCCGGGAGACTGCCATTCTCTAAGCCGCTTGATCCTGATACTGAAGCCAGTAGATGTCCCATACCCATGGCTGAAAATGCTCCCGGGCCCATCGCGAACTGTCCTGGGTGGAAAAGCAGAGGCTGTCCGGTGTTCAAAGGGTTAAAGAACTGTTGACTGTGCAGGCCAGAGAGAGCGAGACTCTGCAGATGTCCTGCTCCGAAATGTGATGGACTCTCTGTCTGGACCATAAGGGGCGAGAAACTGTCTTTACTTGCGCTAATACCTCCAATGTCCACGTCTTTCTTAGACGATTCTGTACTATCTTTCCTGTTCTTGTTCTCCAACTTGTCTTTGTCGAGGTTGCCTAAGCTAAATATGGACTCGGTTTTCTTTCTTGAATCCGAATATTCCTCCTTCTTCTCCGGGATCGACCTTTCTCTCGAACGCTCCTCACATCTGGGGCTGAATGGAGAAGGTGGTTTAGGAGTGCTCGATCCTTCACAACGATCCTCTGGGAGCTCAGCCTCATGCTCACTGTCACTGCAAGCTTTATCATCTACGAGGGACAAAACAACAACATTACATTTGTTATTACTGATCAACACCATTTCATTATTTACAAATATAAATGATATAATGTATAAAATGAGTACGATCAGGTTGCAAAGAATGTATATTTTGATTTTTGTTTTATTATTATTCAGAGCGCATTGTAAACTAGTAAAATATTTAGATTTTCTTGGGAGAATTATTCTTTTCCGGGTAGTTAATGACTTGATCCGATATTCACCTTTTCATTTTTCCCATGTGTACATAGGCAAGCCTTCCACTAATGTGGTAAAAGAAGTATTTGATTAAGATTAAATGTTGGAATTAAATCGTCCAACTAAATCTACTCGATGAGGGCATTCTAATTGAATTCACTTAGTCGTAACCTAACGCCTATGAAGCTTAAATCCGCTTGCAGAGACAGTTATTCTTCACTGCAGGTGTTCTCACCCGCAGAAACGCAGTCTTAGTGGTGATAAATTCCAGTAGAAACATTTTCTCTCTTAGTCTGACTACACAAAGTCCAGTAAGTCAAACTGAGACTCTACCTCTGTTTGCTCTGTTCAACGTTAGAGGACTTGTTGCAGGTCCGAGAGGGGAATGAGCTGAGTCCCTGGCTGTGGCCTGTTCGCCTGAGGACGCGTCCGAGTCTGCCCCTTCCCTATCCACCTTACACTGACCAACATCATACATGTGCAAGGAGGGCAGAGTTAACTGTTTCCTGGGGGGAGAAGATACATGGATTTTTTAATCCAGCCAAAATAAAATATATTCTTACTTCAAAATGGAGGAAAGTTAATATACACATAAGCAATGCGATAGATTAATATGTAGGTTTACAAACCTTTTCTCCCGCCTTCCATTTCCCGTGTCTCTGAAGCCTTTTGCAAATGGATTATTATCAATCTTCAGTTGTGTAATCTGAGGAAAAGAATTACATAAAATGTATTATTATTATTATTATTGTTGTTGTTGTTGTTGTTGTTGTTGTTGATGTTGTATACACAGTGCATAACCGCACTGAAATTACATGCTCATGCTAAAAATATATATGAAAACCTACATACGTCTAAATTTAAACCATTAACAAATATTTATCACATTTATGGTTTAAAGCCCCAAATGAGAAGATTTCATGTGTAAAAAGTCATTCGTGTCTCACTAGCTAAGCATAGCACACAGCCTGCTGTAACCTGCCACTGACAGGAAATGACGATGCTATCAATAATTAATATTTTTATGTAACTGAATTGAAAAATGCGGTATTTCTCAATCAAGCGATGAGGGTGCTATGTTAGGTAGAATTTTACAGAAGTCTAAGCATGGTGCATGCGCATTGGCGTTTCCTGAAGGATTAGTGACTGACCCACTCTGATTGCACTATTTTCAAGTGTTTAGAACCTAGACTCACTGGCGAGCTTAAGTGCCTGCTAATCGATTGGGACTCTATGCCATAAACTTTACGATAGCCAACAAGCCCACCAGACCCCCCCCCCCCCCCAACACACACACACACGCGCGCGCGCGCACGCACATAGCAATTAATATTAGCTCTGTGGTCGCACTAGCCCAAAGGAAATAGCTGTGTACATGTTAACCGTCCACTAGCAAATATCAACATTATAAATTCGTGCTTTGTTATAAACAAAAGCTTTTTGAAAAGCAGATGCGAAATCACAACGCAAAGTGCAATGCTAGGAGCTATAGACTACAGGTGGCTAGCTATGGCTTGCCTGAGATAATCCTGTTTCAGTCAGTTGTATCAACATTTTACTTGTTTGAAGAGACAAGATCAGCTTTACTGCCTAGTAAAAGCATAAGCTGCACATGACTAAAATGTCGGCTATTGTCATTTAAAACAATTGATTGCATTTAATGTACTTGGGACTACATACCTTGTCGTTTTGATAGGCAGTGACAGCAATGAATTCCGTCTCAGGAAAGACATATGTCCTGAAAGTGCTGTAGGGAAGCTTCAAAATATCGTTGGCCCTCACAATATGAAACCTAGGCTGGTATTTGTGCATTGAATTCAGGATAGTCTGAAAACAAGATAGAAATTGAGCGGTAAGATTAAATTGTAACTCTTACAATACCTCAGTGCTAAACAAATCAATTGACCACTGCGTGAAATTTCCGAAAGTTTAAATAATCGCAGCAGTGCGAACTGGTTTAGGCCTCTTTGTTTCCGGCTACAGATTTACAATTGAAACGATAAAAGCCTAAAAATAATAATAATAAAAGAAGAAAGAAACACACCATCTGATAATATCAGTTTAGCCACAGAAACATTAAATTTAAAGAGAAAAAAACCTGCTTCTCTATTTGGCTTTACCGGTGGTGGAATGCATGTAAATGTTTCTATTTGTTTCCTGTTGATTTGTTTTGCAGGCGAGTGTAAGAGCGCAGGGCCGCAGTATACGTTCGACCAAAACATATAAGGTAGAGAACATTATGCCAATTTTTGTTCCGTCATCTTTTCTAAATCAAACGTTTCAACACTTTCAGGAGTCCACGGCCTTTAAAAGAATACACATAGTCTTAACCCGTGACTTATTGTTTTATCTGATTTGTCATTCTCCTATTTAAAATTCCCCTAAACATCTCAGAATGAAGCATTCAGAATGCACAAGTGATTATTCACAACACGCGACTGAATTATATTATGTGGACGTGTAGAATGTAAAGGGAATCAGTTACATTAAGAACATGTGGGACATTATGCTAATGTAAGATTATGAACACTCCTATATTACATTAGTTTACTCGCGGAGCAAAACGGAAATATTGCTGAAATATTTATTGACATAAAAAAGCGTCATATATTTGTAAAACGTCTGTCAATCTCCCAAACCAATTTTGGCTAAAAAAATAAAATAAATAAATAAATAAATAAAAAAGGCCTAATCATCCATCTGCTTGGAATAGAATTGTAGCATGCAATGGAAGGTTACTTACAAATCCATGCTTGTCTGAAATGTTGTTCGTCAGTTTGAGCTTATGGAAAGCGACAGGTTTTGCCATCCACTGCTCTCCTGTAGCTGGACTATCCGGGTGGATGTACATGCGCTTGGGCATCTCCGGGTCGGCTTTCCCCGCTACCATCCAGCGCGAGTTATGGAACTTATAGCGGCAGTCATCAGCGGCCACGATATCCATCAACAAAATATATTTGGCTTTTTTGTCAAGTCCGTTTATTCGGACTTTAAAGGGAGGAAACATTCTCCTGGAAAATATAAACCCGGTTGCTTATTAAGAATATTAATCTATAGTCATATTTTAATTCACCTAAATTACATTATAACTACAATTTAGTGCCTAAGGAAAATCCATAAATATATGGCAGTCTTAAAGCAAGGGCCCTGGACTACATTTAATATAAATGTAATATAATATATAATTTACCCATATTCAAATATATTTATAGATTTTGTTGTTGTAAGAAATCTCTCAAAACACACTTAGAAATGTAAAGCAAAATATAGTGTTTTAATTATTTTAAAATACGTTATTTGCTCACACTTTTTAAAACAGGCATATATTTTTTAACTGTCTAACAACACTTATACGGGCAACAAAATGTCGGGCTCTAAACCTCACAGTATCTGCATATATACACTTTGGGAAAGGCCATTTAAATTCGACATTGTGTCCATGTGGGGGAAAAAAAATTAGCCTGCAAACCCGGGATATATTTAGACCCCAGGACAAATACATAAACGTCTGCAATCACATTATATTTAATCATTTCTAATAAAATCAGGAAACGGGTAATATTTATTATACGTTTAAGATTTCTATCAAAAAACACGGATCCGTCCGCTTAGACAAACTACAAGAAAATCCATATAACACATACAGTACTATTAAGGTAGATGTTGAACATTTAGGATTCGGGATTTAGCTGCAAAGTGGGTTATTACCTGCCAGATTTAGTAATAACCATCTCTGTTCCTAATTTGTGGAACTGGTCCCATAGATCCTTCGCTTCCAGTGTGACTTTTGGATCATCTTCCACCTCCTCCTCCGGCTCGAGACTTTTGAGGCTGCGTAGATGAGCGGCCTGGTGGTGGTGACTGAGCGCCGGATGGAGCGCAGCCTCGGCGGCTCCGGCCAGACTGTGCTCCGGTAGCGGCTTTGTGAGAGCGGCGGGCGGCAGCGCTAGAGCCGGAAAGAAGGAGGGCTGAGCGGCCGCCAGGAACGCTGACATGGGGAAGTCGGTGGGCCGGTGAGCGTGGAAAGGGTGGTAAGCCATGGCACTGCCTGAAAAAACTGGATCTCTCATCGGTGCATCCAAAATCGCTGAAAATGGTGATATTTAAGTAATGTTTTTCCTTTGAAAGCGGAGCTTATCCAACAGGAATATGCCGACCGTCGTAGCGCTCTAAAAAGAGAACAGCGCTGAGGTAATCTTCTACCACAGTGCAAAGTTTCTGTATTGGCGTTCAAACGCGAGCGAAGGCAAAGTCGCTACAGGGAACAAGCACTTGAGTTTCCCTCTAGCTGCTGATTTCGCCAAGTCCCGTACTATTACCGGTCAAAGTGAGCGCAACGACACTTTGAAAGGAGGTATTTGTTTTCTGCGCGCGCCGTTCTCATAAAAATAAGATCACTCTCTCTCGACGCAGATGCCCATCAGCACGATCATGTTCTGAGAGAGAAGCGGAGGTGTAGCGGCTTAGTTCCTGCCCTGTCCACTGCACAACTGTAACTATCTCACACGTCCTTCCTGCTCCGCTCCCAGTACTAATGAACCAAGCCCCTTGATTGCTGATTTTACGCTTTTCGGACCAATTGTGAGCCTCCATAGGCGTGGTTTTGACAGCTCCGGCCAGGCCCAAGGAGAGGGGGTGGACAAGAAGGTGTCGGAAGCATTAGCAGTAAGAAAACATGTCAACAGAATAAAATATTAACCAATGACAGAAAAGCAGGGGAACTCCCTCCCACACGTCGGAGCCGGGCGGGTCAGCGCTCATTCCTCAGCCGCAGCTCGGACACACCAACTCGATCAGCTTTTCACTTTCTAATCCCGATGAGACGATGCCAGGCTTGTGCGAGCCACCAAATTCACTTCCGATGCAATGGAAACCAGGAATTACGATTACTGAGGTTAACTGTGCCACTCTCTAGTATTCAACCTAATCAGTTAAATGGGAACTAAACAGCCTACTAAAATAACGCGACCATGTTGATAGATTAACATGTAGCTTCTTCCATCGGAGGAAAAACATTTCCCACCGGGTGCACGTGTTTACAAACATGTACAATTATTTGGGCGCTTTTGTCATCATAGTTCATTCTGTAGCTTATACTGCGATCCCAAAGCAAGACCAATAAAATGCTACAGATTACAAAAGCGGCTCCGTATTCATTGATGTAGTCGCACTGGTGAATTTAGGGAACGTCTTGTTTCATTTATAAACTATTAAATCTGTTTGGTCTCATCACTAGCCAGGCGAGAGAAGAGGGGACTTGTAACGTGGACACTGGCACTTTAAATGCAGCCCGGGTCACTGGAAAAACACAAGCCTAATGCAATACAAAGACAAGACCAACGGAAGGAATATGAAGACAGTGTAAAGATAAGTTGGTGAGTGCCTTCTTCTTGTTGAGCCTGCTAATCTGCTTCATATCACTGAATGACATGCCGAACAACTTGTATTGATGGGAGATTTCAGCACATCAGCAAATCTATGGCACGTACTAATAGCACAGCTAGTTACAGATTTGAATGCAGTCGGTGCTCGACGATAACCACTTATGGCTCTATAGTTATTAAAATATGAGTAAAATAATAATATTAAATATTTTTGTGACCGATATATCGTTCAATAAGGATCCTTTTTATTTATGTATGTATGTATGTATGTATGTATGTATGTATTTATTTATTATATATATATTCGATATTTAAGATGTTTTTTAATCTTGGAGAAGAAAAAATGCTGAGTAAAGATGTTCTCCGCAAAGTGCACTATAGCGTTAAACAGCAGTGCTCTGAAGTGGACACTGGCTTTAATTGGATGTGGGGTGTTGTACAGTCTCTTGGCGCCAGTCGGCTGATGGACCGCAATGTCCATTGGCATATCGATCTTAAAATGTCCAACAGCACGTTGCACGCTTTTCTGTGCAAAATGTCAATGCTGTTAATTACTGATATAATTTTTCTACAATGAATGAGGCACCAGTTAACAGCAAGGATTTTTCAAAACAGCCAGCGTCAGATATCCTAAACAAGTCTGTTCTCTTTCACACGTTTTAACGGTGAAGCTGCCGTGGAAGAAGTGTGCAGCAAAGAGTTGTGCTTCTAATATTAACCCTTTAGTGGTTTAGTCACGAGCAACACACACACACACACGCACGCACGCACGCGCGCGCGCACACACACACACACACACACACACACACACACACACACACACACACTTTCGCAAATTAATTCTAATCAAATGACTACAATGTATAATGCAATGTATGATGTGTTTACAGCTTATCATAAAACTGTAAATTTAAAATGTACTAACTAGTTTCCTTGTCAGCAAAAAATCATTTAGTTATCATTTGATTTTGTCACGTTCACAACCATACAGTGTGATACGTAGTGAAATGCTTAAAATATGCAATATTTAAAACTAATATGCAAAGTTTGCCTTTGTTGTAGTTAACAAAGACACACTCTTTTGATTATATCTACTATTTAATCCTCAGAGATACTTGTTGCTCAAATGCAGCATTTTGTGTCAAACGAATGGCGATATGAAACTTGAATTTGACTTACAAGTTATTAAAAAAACGTCATAATAACCACATAATAAATGTAAGAGTCAATTATCTTTAGCAAAACATTTACTACATGTATTTAGATAAAGTTAAATCTATGTAGTGATAACGACTAACAATCTGTGAATATTTTAATAGCTTAAAAAAACCAACCACACTAAGTTAAAAGGCTTGCACGTTCATCAAAGAGCAAAAATAAAAAAATGGCCATTTGACCTAGATGCAATAATAATAAGAGACAATTAGGTGTGGTATTTAAAATAATTTTGCATATATTTGATATAGGAATCAAAATAAAAAAATGGAAATAAAGAAACGATACTTGTAAAACGTACACATGTAAAACTTAATAATTGTAAAACTAATGTAGACTAATGTCTGCACATTGTCAGTTAATATTAAATTGTTAATTAATGTAATAAATGTCAAGTCAACTGTTAGACCATATAATTTAACCATAGAGACTTAGTGTGGATTTTTTTTTTCTTTTGTTTCTTTCTCGTCGGGTAATAAATTGCAAATGAAGTGAGAAAGCCTAATTCATATAATTAAGACTTTATTGATTTTAGTTGTTTAAGTCTAACCACATGATAAAGAAGTCTCTCTCTCTTTCTCTCTTTTTTTTTTTATCTTGCAGTCGCTGGACTTGGCGGCAGCGCTGTGATTTGTTCATTAGAGCCTGTAAGAGCTCTGCTCTGCTGAAGTGTTTATATGCTAAAGGGAGCCGCTGACTCGCCCTGATCAATAGTCTATGTTTGATCTGTGGGCTTGAAACTGTGACACAGGACGATTTCAAGTGGAAAGAGATTAAGCACACATGGGAATGGTAATGGTTTTCCATGTATATACTTAAGGAACTAATCACATCAACAGAGTCACTGCAATTACGTCCGATTTATTTTTCCTAGGGCCTCGGTCCTCACTGACACACATCCAGCCCGACGAGAATGTAATCAAGCGCTGAGCCATTATCACACATGACTTTCGAGCTGTTCATGCTGGAAAGTTTGCAGAGCTGCTGCTAATAGTCAAATCTCTGCCGTTAAACACAGCATTAAGCTACATTTCTGAATTATAGGCTAAAGGAGCGGATGAATAAGAGCTTTAATGACACGGTGGAAAGGATGCAAAGATAGTGAACCCTGCCTTCACCAGCACTGTAGTTACCTACTGAATAAATCATGTAACGCCTTATTTGCTCATGTCAGGATGGGTGTCTCTGAATCCACTATTTGTCTTTCATTTTATAAAACACAAGACATGTTCATATTATACAAGAACATCACATTATATTGTGATATTATTGTATTATTGCTCTTACATGAATACGCTTACATACTGCATTAATGGCTTAACCGCTTAACTCCTCAGAAGTTCCTTCCCTTTACAGTTATTTCTATAAAACTGCATGCTACATTTAATTACTCATTTTGCCATTATTAGTAACTAATACTGTTGATAATACAGCTCTCTTTCTCTCTCTCTCTCTCTCTCTCTCTCTCTCTCTCTCTCTCTCTCTCACACACACACACACACACACACACACACACACACACACACACACACACACACACACACACACACATTCCTCCCCCCCCCACACACACAATGTCATACTAAATGTTTTCAGTAGGATGCACCGCACCGTAGCTTCCAGTGGTCATTTAAATGGACTCGTTCCTGTCTTTCTTTTTCACTTTTACATGATTGCCCGTTCCTTTAATCTTTTCGCCATCTCTGCATCATCTCTTTTGCTAAATTTAGCCGCTAGACTGAGGCATTGGCGCCAGACCGTTTAAGACCTGTCAAAGTCCCTCATATTTCCCCTTGTCACAGGGATCCCACCGACCAGCAGCGCCAACTCCTCTCCTCTCCTCTCCTCTCCTCTCCTCTATGCTCTCCGTTTCATTTAAATCATCCATGTGTATAATTCTTCACATTTCTGTAGTCCAAGTTAAATACTTAAATTTAGTGGAGAACAGAAGTAGAAAACAATACGGGATGCATATTTTGTTCTAGGAGCAGTTGCAGTATCAATTCTCTCTCTCTCTCTCTCTCTCTCTCTCACACTCACTCTCTCACACACACACACACACACACACACACACACACACACACACACACACTATTTATTTTCTCATATTACAGGTAACAGGCTTAGTAATGTGACTTACTGGCTAATGAATTGATTAGCAGGAAGCTCTGTAGGCTGAACTCTGAGTGCGCCGATATAAAAGCGTCCACCGAGAGCATCTGATTTATTGCTGTTTAGTTGCATTTGCGGACGAGCAGATATGACTTGCATATGTCTATGTGATTACAAGACATGATAAACTTACTGAAAGCCCAATAGCTAAACATTTCCAGAAATAGGTGATATCTTTATTGAAATACAACAATAATGACCTATTGTAGGAAGGCAAACAGGCTTTAATGTGTTCACTTATCAGTTTAATATGACTGAGTTTTGCTGAAGCGCTGTCCTTTCCCCGCAGGTACCAGCTGGGGGCGCTCTAATTACCCCTGGGACCGTGTTCTAGCTCAGACAAAACGCACTGCGAGTCTATGTGGAGCATTTGAACATCGCTCATCCCCCAAGCAGGCAGTTACTGTAGCTTACACCTGTTTGAGAGCATTATGAGCACATTTTAACTGTAACTATATATTTGCAGCTTTTTAAAGAATGATTCAAAAGATTGCATTTATTTCAATATAAGCTAACCAAATATGTATTAACCTTTAATAACCTTTTGTTTATTATATAGTGTTAAGTCGGAAATGCGTTAATTTATTATTACAGCAATCAAGCAAATTACATTAAATGTCATATTGTACGATTGTATGCGCTTATATGTGAATAAACCTATAGTCATAGTGCCAAAATACTGTGCATTACAACTTTTTTAACTATTTAAAATTTAAGTTAAAATTACTTGCCCTCTCGATTTAATAAGTTAAATAATAGCGGGTAGATTTTACCCACTATTTTCCTGCCAAATCAAACTAGAGGAACCTGAACACATAAAACAATAATAATATCTATAATGAGCACAAATCACACAAAATAGTCAAAAATTTTCCCTGACAATAATTAAAAACGAATCGAATCAAATTTTCACCTTTTCTTTTAAACAAATGAAAGGATTTTCTCTCTATAACACCTGCTAGAAATGTCTCTCACTGACAGCACAGCCATGCGCGCTTTTCTCTACTAATTCGATTAAAGATCATTCTGCAAAAATGTCGTATAAAAGTTTTATAATTATATTTATACTTAATTTATTTAAATGTAATTTCCCCAGCAGGTTTTATAAACACAGCATCAGTGAGCTTCAGCCTCAAATGCAACAAGTGTTCACCAGTTTTCCCTCAGACTCTAATGAATCATATTTATATCAATTTTTGAATTATGTTACCTTTTTATTCTCCTCTTTTGATCTCATCAATTTAAAGCGATATTAGTTTAATGAGCTCTTCGTGATCTTGTGTTAAATTGATGTTTTGCGGCATGAAGTAAAGATAATATCCAGATGGAGATTAGACATGATTTCAAGACATAAAACTGTAGCAATAAGCGGTTAATTTTCTAACTAATTTAGTGATTCGTTTCCAGCCAATTTTCTTATTCTAAAGAGTAGATTACAATAGAACGATGCAGTGGCTTACTTAATTCCAACGTTCTAATATTAGGATTAAAAATATTTTGCGTACAGTTTAATGATCCCAAAGTACATTTTACCAAAATAAATAAATAAATAAATAAATAAATAAATAAAATAAAAAATTCAGAGCGGTTATATTTCTTGCAGCGGCTTAAACAAGTCGCATAATTACTCGGGTCGATGAATGAAATTAAATACTGTTTAAAACACACACACGTGTGATTGCAGTTACTTTATAATTATAATGAAATTGAATCAGCCTGGTCTGTATATATAAAAAGTTTTTTTCACCTTAAGGTCTGAACTAAAATAAACGAAAATTAAGGCTGCAGTACTTAAAAACGGAATTATGTATACAACAGTAATGAAGTTTAGGTGCAACATCAGTAAATGACATTCAATAAAATAATTTCTAAAACAATGCAGTAAAAAGAAAAGCGTCCTGAGCTCTAGGTAGTTTCAAGTTAGTGAAATGGCTTAGCCTGACTGTAGCCGATAATTCATCCCTAACTCATTTATGAGCTCATAAAACAAGACGGCCTGATTTGTACCACATGACGATGTTTTTAAACGATATATTCAGGCTCACAATATGTAGAAAATACGTTTGCAATAATAATAATAATCATCATCATTTGTATATGAATTGAGGACCATTTAGACGAGGGTGTCCTATGATAACATTCTCGGGTAAAGTTTTACTCAGCATTGCTAAGTGGCTATGCCAGTCCTCTTGGATTCATGAAATGTGGATTTAAAGATTTCTTTTGAAGGTCAGCTGAATGCCAACCAAGTTTAAGATTACTTATCAGCCCCACTCCATTTTAAACTGTCACTCTGATTTATAGTATTCACCCAAACTTATCTTCCCAACAGAGAGATCTGACAGTGGACTAGTGGGAGGAGAGAGAAATAATGTCACCTCTCACCACCTGGCCTGACATGATTCTGTGTGCTGAGAGAATCCTGTGTGTGAACTATATGACTTACTTCCAGGGATACACCAGTGAGCTCATCACTGAGCAGACTGCGTACAGCACGGGCTACGGGGAGCCTCGTGCGTGCGTGTGTGTGTGTGTGTGTGTGTGTGTGTGTGAGTTTGTTCCTGCATGCCTGCTGCTCATCTGTTCATTGCAGACCTGGAGATCTGCAGAAAAGAGATTAAACTTGTTCCCCTGTGTCCTGTATCTCAGTCTCTCCATTCCTCACTGATGTACAGGTGTGTAGAGGGTTTACAAGAACATCCTGAATTCTTGTAGTCACGGAAAACAGGGTGGAAAATAAAATACGATTTTAAGGATAATATTATGATTTCTTTTAAATTCATCTTATTTGATAAATTCAAATAAATAAAATTCTAATTAGAATTCCGCGTATACACATGCAAAATAATGTTCATAAAATTTTTGTTTAAAATGTTTTCATTTACCACCAACACCTCATCTTACAGAATGAGACCATACATGATGAAATGCTTTAGCCTTTATGTACCAGATTTTTTTGTGTGTGTTTGTGAATATTTTTAATAAAGGCTATTGTTGTGGTTCACTATCAGCTTTGTTACTGGTTTTGTTTTGGTTATTAGGTAAGGTTTTAAATAAAATTATGTTATGAATATTGTTTCTATAATTCAGTGTAATGTAGAATTCAAAATCAAGAATTCTACAATTAGCTAAATCCCTCACATTAATTTAACAGAATGAAATGAGTGTTACTTGATTAGAATGTTAAAATTAGCTCATAGTTTTGTTAGTTAAAACTGAACAAAACAGAATTAAGGAGGCTAAAAGAAAAAGCAGCTGACATAATTTTCAAAAGTTTTCATAATTCACACAAGTTTAAGGAATTACAGTAAGAGAAGTTGTAATACCATAAGAAGCAAAGCAGTTAACTGAAATGTAAATGATAATGTAGTTTAAGTAATGGTTTAATTATTTATTCTCTCTTCATACTGTGTCTCAGCTCAGTATTGGCATTGACACACAACCATAAATGGTCAGAATGAACAGTTCATCGTTTAAGTAAAGAGACACAAAGCACTGCACATTTGATAGAACATTTCATTTGCAAGGATTTATATTCAAAAGGATTAAATCAGCGTAGTTTAAAAGCATACTGCAGTTTACAAAAAGCATGTGCAATGCATTCATGGCAATATAGTCATGCCAATATTGACCTTTGTAAATCATTCAGCAAGTGAGGCCAGCAATCCCTTCACATCACATGCACCTCAGTGTTACTACACTGTTCAGTCCAACTATAACAGTTTTCATTACGCCACAAGCTGAGCTGAAAGCTATTACAGCAAAACCTTCATCAATATCACTGGAGTTTCTTTATGTTCTGACATGTTATGTCCTGTCTAGTTTAGCTGAAGAGAATAGCTCCTTAAGAAAAGCCATAAAGAAGCAAACTGATATGTGAGTGCACGCATGTGTGTTTGTTCAGAGAGACAGATTTGCTACACAGTTATTTACTCCCTCTAAACAACACATTAAACACAGACCTCACATACCTAAAGAGATGTTCAGTAAAGATGTTTCAAAAAACATATCTTAAATTTTTTAAACGGAAACCAACAATAAGTGGCTCAGCACGCAGCAATCAATAAATGTAATTGGCAAACATCGGACTGACAGCACACAATGGCAGTCACATGAACGTAATTTAGTCCAAAAGATACTAACAATAATAATCCATTCATGGATGTAATGGAACAGAGAATCAAATACACAGAGAAATTGTATGCAATATTATAACACAAACAGCAGTGTTAGTTAACATTGTAATCACTAAAAATAATCAAAAACAGAAAGAAAAAAAAAACGAATTTCTATTACCTCAAGTAATAATATAAAATACTAAAATAGTCTGAAAATATGCTTTATCTTATGGGATATAAATGCAATGTTTCTATGATTTTGTATGATCGAAAAAACTGACATTTAATGTAAATATTATAATTATACAAACAACAAAAACAAAATTAAGATTCAGCAACAAGTCAAAGAAAGTTTGCATAAAATGCCTCTTAAAAGTACACTAGCAGTGAAATGCTTGGACACACCTTCTCTACAGAGTTACTATTTTCTACTATTACTAATAGTAACAATACATATGGAGTTATATAGTGAGCAGGAAAAGTGCAATAAGTGCCCCCTATTTTACAATTGGAGTTCTGTGTTTTTGTAATAAAGCATTGCACATTCCTGTTATCTTTATGGAGCTACATCAGAAGGCTTTTCTCAAAATTTCCCAATAGGATGAACATTTGTTCTATGTGAAAACTTGTGGGGAAATTTTTAAAAAATAAAACAAAAATAACATGAATATTACAACTTTATTTAGAAATACAATGATATATGTATACATGTATAATAAATCTGCTACGGAACAAAATGGAATAAAACAACGTTAAGCCTTTAAGTCATTTAGACAAAAGAAAATAAATCTTTAACGTGTCCAAACCTTTGACAGAGTGGAAATCAAGACAGAAGCAACATGTTGAATAACAAACACATACATGAAGCTACGGCATTAATAAACACTAATGCCCAATGACATGAACATGTGGCCTGAACAGGTCTCTACTGCACGTAAGCAATTTTCGAACTATTCAATGTAAGGTATGTGAAAGAGGGACAAACTGGCAGCTCTGAGGGCTTTTACACAAAAATCACTTGCAGCAGCAAGTTTTCTCTTACACACACTGCATAAGACAACATGTTTGTTACACAAGTAAGAATCAAATGGCACATTTACTGAAAGCCTGCATGCAGGTCTCATCTCCGTTTCCACCCTGATGTGAAAGGATTTTCACTGCTCTTCACTCGACTGTAGGTTGGGTGAAAGGAGCAGTCAACGTCGCACACCACGACATCCATCTGGACGGAAGAAGGGAAGCAGCTCCCTGCGATGGGATGGAAAGGTGGGACTTATCACGGAAGAGAAGTCGCTCTATGGGAAAGCGGTGGGATAAAGGCTGAGTGGCTGGTTCTCGTTGGTGGGCAGAGGAGAGCGGTAACCTTCAAAGTTACGAGGAATGCTGCCACTTGTGGAGCCCGAGCTGTTACTCAGCGTCTCGATACTGCCTTCTCTCTGTAGCTCCGCTGAAAGACAGAACACAACACAGGATAGGAGAGAAACAGAGAAAGTTAACTACGTCTGCATATTTAATTCCACATAATAGCTCTCATTTGGAACTACTCAATACAAATTCAACCTCATTGTCTGCAGTGAAAAATGAACAGAAAGACGGAAACAGGATTTTTTCGAAGCAGTGAGTGGCAAGAGGAGTCAGTTGGATGAATCATTTTGTTAATATTGTCCTATGCCCCACACTGAATCCAACCACTCCTATAGTCTTATTACACGTTATGCAGATTTCACATCAAGAGAACAAAAAATTCATAAATGGTTAATTTATGAATATTGACATGATCATTTTTAAAGAACTGGACAACTATTTTTCTGCTAGTTTCAAATATTTTACAACATGATTTGCCTAAAACATTAGGTAAACTTTTCACATGTGAAAGTAATAAGGGGCCTCAATTATGTTTCTAAATGATGGAAGAATGAAATAAAGCTTGGCTTATTCCACACGTCTCAGATGATCAGATGCGCAAGAAAATAGCTAAAAAGGATGCTCTTCACATTAAGGACTGAAATTAACCTTTGCTATAAAGGGATTCTGTCTGAGTGATGCACATTAGGGACTGAACATTATTTATGAAAACTACGTACTCAATGGATTATATCTGAACATATTTAGTGAAAATGGGCAGATAGAAAATCGCATGTAGAGAAACCTTGATTTTAGCAGAATTTTAGCACATTTAAGCTAAAAATTGTCCACATTCTAGTTCTTAAACATACATTGCACGTCACACTCACTCAGCAGAACGAACAATTCATAAACACTGTTTGGTAATAAACTATGAGCAAAGACACCAGCTACCAGGACAAAAAGTTAAACATAATAAAACATGATTTTTTATGTGTATGCTTTAATAAGTGTTAGTGTTTCCTATGTTTGTTGTGCTTATAAAGAATTTAAGCTTGTTTTAGTCTATGTTAGTGTAAAATAACATACAAGTTAGAACAAGTGAATTGACATGCTCTGATTTTTTTTTTAACAAAACCACTCGTATAATCGTACATTAATAAAGTATTCTACTTAGCGATATTATAATAGAGATAGTAGAGATTATACTTATTTTACTTATATTAGACACATAAAGCTTTATTACGGCATATTCTCTCGATTATATTTTCAGTGGAACCATAACAATGATCTTAACAGATTTAACTACTTCTGGCGACCTTGCCATTGAAAATGGTCAATAGAAAATGCCAAAAATCTACTTTGAAGTGAATTAGGGGAAAGAGGGTCAGGTTGGATGTGGCCTCATGACCCAAGCTGCAGGTTGAGAAGAAAGCAGGGTGGCAAGGCTTCGGGTGGCTACATTCCACTGGATGATATGTGCTCAGCAGGGAGGACAGTAAGGGTGTGTGTTTGCTTTGTACAGAGTGCACCATGCACATAACCCCATGACAGAAGCTCGTAAATCCAACACTGCTGCCTCAAAGTGAAGGGAGTGCACCAGTGAAGTGACCAGAATACCGCTTTTCCTAGTGCTCGATGCAAACATGCACTTGAACCTTCTGGTTTAAATATACACCAGCTCTAAGACATCCTGCAACCTGAGAGTGATCAGACAGAGCCTGCAGCAGGTCATGGGTCCAGTCTCTGGGCTGGACAGCACGGACCGACCATGTGCGCCACAGACGGAGTAATCTAGAGTGGAAGGTATGCACTGGAGAGGAGTTTTTCACTGAAGTAAATAATGTCACAGATACCCTCACAAGCACACTCATAGTATTGACACGTCACAAGGAACAGGCTTCTCCAACACATTCTTCTATTAAAAATTAATTTATCCACTTCCATGAATTCAGATCACTCTACACATTTGGTCTGGAAGTGCTTGAATTAATTTGAGACAAGTAAAGACATTTGATTCAGACAAAAAAACTGAACATTTTGACCATAGCAGAAATCCAAAATTCTATAACACTCTGAGAACATAATTTTTTACACTGAAGCATGGTGGTGGTAGCATCTTTTTTAGCTACCACTTGCATCTTTCTTATATTTTTGACTGATCTATCCTATCTCTTCAAAGGACACATAAGACATATGTACATTTCACTACGTCCATATATTTCTATATCTCCGGTGCTGTTTTAACCCAGAATCTTTGCAGGAATAGGAAACTAGTATCACAGAGAAACTGCACTTTAAAGTCGATAGCTGGTAAAACCCCATACACAATTTTTTGACTTCAGCATTTACAATACTTATACTGTAGTCGTGTTCTAAGCACTGTAACGAGTAAGTCGAGCAGGTTAACAGTATAAATCGAATTCAGAGTGAACAGAACAGTTGGTCCTGAGGCGACCTGGCATTATGGAGGTCATGCAGCAGCAAAAAACGAAGATTGGGAAACCAGAGCCAGCAAGCCTGCATGTATCCCTTGTCTCCTCAGCGTGCTTTCTCCTGATTCAGAACACACTGCTGCAGCTGGGGGCTTGTGGTGGCCAAGACAGATTGAGTTGTGCATTAGGAAGAAACGAAACAGGGATCAAAGTAAACAAAAAGCCCTTAATCAGACTGCTGGGTCTGAGCAAATGGCAGTGAGAGAGTCTGCCTAATTACTGCCCTTACTATCAAAGAGAGAGAGTGAGTTTGAGCGCAAGAGAGCACGACAGAGAGAGGGATTGAGAGGGGGGATGAAGTCTGTAACCCACACCAATACTATACTTATCCCATCTGATTGTTTTGTTTTGCACTTTAATCTCAATGTGGCGCAGCTGGCACTGGTTAGTGCTCTCACGTCACGCCGTTCCTCAGGCCGACGCTGTCATGGCCTTTAAGACATGGGCACAGACAGACACACACCTTGTGGATGTCGCTAGTGCTGCTCAATGCTTCACTGCTCCGCAAGTCCTGTTACCTATTCCTTCACTTTCACCCGACTCTCACATGAGTTTTATAAAGATTGATTAACTTGGAAATGAAAGATGCACGTGTGTGTGTGTGTGTGTGTGTGTGTGTGTGTGTGTGTGTGTGTGTGTGTACATCGGTGACACCCTTTTACAGCCTTAAAGTAAAGAAACACTCTAAGGGTTACGACGACAAGTTATGAAAACAATCAGGCCCCGACACTCAGGCACCATCTACTATAACATGGGGGTGAAGAGGCAAATGTGGAGAAACTTATTAATAAGAGCGGAGTCTCCATATTTCAACCTCATTAAAGAATGCTTTCAGGGTTGGACAGGTAAAGGTGGCAGGACCCTCACTACACCCACTGAAGCCCGCTTTCAATTACACCTAATGAAAACCTAGTGTAACCTGCCGTGCCCTAACGCACTCCAGCCTGCAGCTCAGAAGGCCGCCAAGGGCACATTTCTCATATTCTCATTAGACGGAGAGTCATGCTGACTGACTGGAGATAACGCAGGAGCTGCAGGGCTCCTGACATTCCTGCATGTGGACTTTTGGAGTAAGGAACATCTACATGCATTACAGGGGCCAGCTTCTGTTCTGGAGGATTGAGAGGGTCAGAAGGTCAGGCACGAGAAGAGACGGTACTAGTGGCACAAAAAAAAAAATCTAAGCAATACATCCTGATACAGCAAACTGCAAATACATATACACAGTATATACACACACACAGGCTTGATGGACAACTCTGTAGTCTTGCTCCTGGCCGAACACAACAGTGATAAGTGCCAATCCTGCTTATGCAGCATGTGCAAGTGCACTCACAAAGTATACTCTTGTAATTTCTAACCTGAATCCGGCAGTGGCAAAGCATTAACACAGATGTGAGAACAGCTGTAATTGCTCATAGACCATTTTTTTCACTTTGTCTGTTAGACAAAAACAGCAGATAGTTACAGGGGAGTGAGGAGGATTTTTAAAGGGAAAATAGTGCACAACGATAATCCACATCAACCAGACTTACGACAATGTTTACTATTTTATAATCTACTGTATAATCGGTTATAAAATATATGCATAAACTAATTCATGTATAATATGTGAGACTAACCCATACTTATATTGTTGTAAGTTGTAACACAAGTCAAATAAAATCGAAAGCTAATTGAGATTTACAGCCCCAACACACACACACGCGCGCGCACACACACACACACGCACACAATGATTCTTTAATTAAATGACCAGCAACACTAGTATATACTATGAGCACTGAAACTTGTCAAATTAAAATCTGTAAATTCTACTGAAACAAAGACTTATTACAGCTGGCAGTGGAACTGACTGAACCACTTTAAGCCTGAGACTGAAATCCATGCTGGCAGGATGCAAGGTTCATGCCATTTACAATTACAAATCACTCCAGCCTCTGGCCCAAGTTGTGTTTTGATTAAATTAGCTGATGTGATTGTTGTCTATAATCCTAAATACGCCTTTGATTAATGAGTGAAGTCAGCACGCTAGCTCCAGGACTGGGTTCTAGTGTCTACTGGATAGCGGTGATGACCAATGCTTCTCTTATGCACAGATACGGAGATTCGTCACACTTCCCGTAGCCTGAGAAACAGCATACATAACCTTGCACTCAGCTGGACTTTCACTAAGAACAGCTTTTCTCACACTAACCCAGTTCACATTAGCCTACAGCTCAGCATACACACGAAAGATTCAATTTTAAAAACCGGCATGGTTAAATATGCTTGTCTGAAGCACATTCAGCATAAACAATGTCTCATACTTGAACACAACTGTGACCTTTCACAATCAATATTCTACTTGTAGTAAACGGTTCATTTCTAAACACACGTGCATGCAGTGTGAAAATTGAGAGAAGGGGGAAAAAAGATGGAAAGAAAAACACCTTTGTTCACAACACTAAAATCAGTGCGAGTTTTCCACAGCCATTACATCCAACAATTCTTTACTTGAGGAACTGTAGAAGCAGTTGTACTTCAACATGTTCCACTTGTTTTCTCTTTTTTTGTTTTCACAGAATGTTTGCTGTACCCTGCTGCTCGGAAAATTAATGTCTAATATCATTAACATGTACATCATTTACTGTTCTTGTTTATATACATACTATACAAATGATCTATTATTAATTCATAAAGCAAATGTTCTATTGTTCTTGAAGAACATAAATGTCATAAGTAAAGTGCATGTGAACATACTCATGGTGGCTAAAATCAGGAATCCAAGCCTCAACAAATACTACCATCAAACACAATGAGTTATTAAAGGAAGTATTTAGTTAATCTGTATTGTGGGGGATGTAAGCTAATAATATTTGGAATGAACAGACAATGTTTTCTAAAAAGATAAAATCATAATTAAGAAGGCTCTATTCAAGGACGACTCAGCTATGAGATAATTGAGGACCGTGTAACACATGCAAATGTAACATAGCCCACAAACATAAGACAAATCTTTGATGCTTGTGGAATGATAATATTAAAACCTGCAGATTTGCATTATTCTTGTGGTCTATTATGTTGGTGTGTGGCATAGACTATAGCAAACAGGAAACCAAAGCAATCACTTATTCATCTTTAATAAATGCCTGATCAGAGTTGCAATACTTTTAGCCACATTTTACATGGTAAATTCAACTAAATTTGTTAAATATTTTTGCATCAAAAGACTATTCCTACATGACCAAGATAGTCTTGTGCACATCTCAAGTTGAAGCCATTTATGAACTTGAGTGTCGGAGAACTGTCAGAGCTAGAACTCATAGACCACATGGACAACGCTACATCTGTTTTTACATCCTGTTTCCAAGAGAAAAAAGAAAAGAAAAAGACTACACCCAAAACAGCAAAATAGAAACAGCAATACAGATATCTGGATCACGACAATCATACACATACAAATTGTGATGGTGTGTTACACCACTACTTATGGAATCAGGATCTCTAAAACACAAGCTTGGTCTTGCACTTCACAGCAAGAAATTATACTATATAGTTATAATAATATAATATTTTTATAAAATTATTAATGATGCTCTGATGTAGCAAATGCAAAGCAAATAAATGAATGCAGATAAAACCCCATACTTTTTCTGAAAACGTCATTCTATTGCATTTGGTTATTTCATAATATTTTCTATATAAATTTTCTTATTATTTAAACCATCGGTAACTACCTCCACCTTCTGTTCTTCTGTCTATTAAACATGTTGGTGAAGAAATTCTGAAACGGTTTTCTTTTATAAGTGCTTACATGCTCCCTCTCTATGTCCTGCCTTTCTCCCTCTCTCAAGTTCCACTGAGTGCCACTCCCTTGAGCAAGCTGTTCAGTGCAGTCTCCAAAGCCCCCCATCAAATGCATCTCTTGCCCTCCTTGCTTTTGCTTTCTCACTTGTGAGGCGGTGGTGTAGTCAGTATGCCTGAGCCAGTGACAGACTAGCGAGGCTGAGATAAATGAGACAATAAGATCTCGTTCCATGACAGGGATAGAGGAATGTACAGAGAGTGAGAGAGGATGTAGAGGAAGCTGTATTCTGAAATAATTCTTCACCATTTCACACTGTCGGTGCACATTACACTCAACCTCTAGGCTGGCCAGAGAGTGTGACCCTGGAATGAATGGGTGAGTGCTGAGGGGCAAAAACAATGATGGTGCTTTTTCTTTCCACTCTGTACCCCCCCCCCCCCCCACTTCAGTCACTTTGACAAGTGGTCAAATAATATTCCCAAATAAAGGATTCAAATAACTCATATTACAACTTCTGCTATCTTTACGATGAGAGTTGTAGACCTGAGAATTAACTAAGTCTGAGAAAAGACTGGAATGGACTGGATATTGGAGAAAAAAAACCCAAACTAGTTTGAACAAATTCTGTAACAAACAAGGCCTTAGATATCAGAGAAATGCTTGCAGTGCAACAATATAAAGCAAGTTAAACTGGGTCATGAGCCATATGGCCTAACAATAGCAACAACAACCAGTGAACTAATTAGCAAAACAAATGTCAGATGTGTGAAAACACTTTACATCAATTGACTTATTTTTGGATTTTTTTTTTGTTTGCTGAAAATGTTTACACATAAAGAGACCTTATAGGATACATTTTACTACACTGATATACTTCATTTTAATATTTAAATTTGTACTATAAGTGATTCACTTAGAAAGAGTGAAAAAGCGAAAAGAAAAAGCTATAGTTTAAGTACTGCAAGTGCTTTAGTTAATTAAATTACTTTAAAGAAAAAAACATATATAATCTGACTATCAAAACTGACTGATGCTCAAGGTTTCAGAATCAGCATAAGAATAAAAAAGTGGTATCAATCAGTCTGTGTCTATAAGCAATGCTGTCCACTTATTTTCACTCATTTCAAAACGAGAAATGTGCAAATAAGAATAAACAATCTGATCACATAGTGTTATAATCGCTGACAGTGTTTGTGTTCAGGTTCCAGTGGCAGCGGTCAGATCTGTGGCTGTATTTGGGAACACAAAGCCACTAGCATGTCACATTGCGCCTCATAAGTGACGCAAAGGTTCTCCATTTTACCTACAAGACAAATAAGAGATTTGAATATATCTGCTTAGGCGGGTAAGTGTCTGTTTTCCTTATGCAAATATATGCTGTGCAAGTCTACATATAAGTGCTCTACACTACACTTGAACTTTACTACTTGATCTCAACTCAGAGCTTGAGTATAGCACTAGCTACAGCTGAAGGCTGAAAGAAGCAGAATTAGCACCAGGTTTGTTTGTGTAATCTATCATACGTGTTGTGAAAGCAGGCGCTGTATGATTGATTAGCAGCGTGCTAATATCTTGCGTGGCGGGCGGCTGGGCCAGTGCACTTTCGGCTATGCGTTATTGCTCTAGAGATTGCTATCTTTTGCTGTTAAAATGAGCACTCAGTCATATAATGGCCCTCCATTGCACAGATGAATAAGTGTGACTCAGTCCAATCCAAATAGCAGTATTACCTTCATCAACCAAAAATGGCAAACAAAATGGAAGGTTTCAGAAAGCCAGTCTCAGAAATTGCTAATGCTACATGTTTGATGAACCCACTTAGTTATTAGGAGTGTATGATTATGAGCTGCCGTCAGTTTAAGCGGGACGCGCACGTCATATGTTTGATTCATTTTTTCTTTTATCTTTTAATATTAGGCAGCCATGAGAATTTGTCACACTGAGATTCACTTTAAGATCTAATCTTTATTCTACCAAAGATTACTCATAGGTTTCTCATAAGGATGAAGTAATCTAGCAAACACACCAGCTGTTGGCTGTCACAGCATAGTAGTACACAGCTGACTAGAACGTTATCCTGCTTCTAGGTGTGTGTGTGTGTGTGTGTGAATGAACTGTCCCAAACATGTCGTTTAGTGTCAACAAAGTGCAACTTCTTTTACCAGAGAAGAAAAAAAAAAAGAAAAAGCAGAAAGTGGTCAAATTAGCAGTTCTTTCATTACATTGTGGAAGATATCCAAATCCTTTAAGGCAGCTCAATCACAGCCAGGTTTCAATAGGAAACCAGACCACTGAGTCATAGTCATCTAGATCATTGCAAAGTGGCTGGAAAATCAACAGAACATCTCGAGACTGTTAGCAAACAGTTTTTTGGCAACGAAGCTTGTCTTACTAACTGTACAGACTTTGTGCAAGGTAAGCAATAAAACAAGGTTGGGCATGCAATTCTAGAAAAAGAAATCAACAGCAGGGTGGTGTGTTGCCCACCTCAATGCTTATTTTTAATAGCATTCATTTTCATCTTGTACAGTTGTGGGGGCCTGAAGTCTATACCAGGAGACTTTGGGCACAAGACGGGGTACACCCTGGACAGTGTGCCAATCCATCGCAAAAACCGCGAACTGTGGGACTAGGAACAAAGCCACTAAGCACCGGGACAACATTCAAACTCCATGTATACAGTGTATACCTGTGGTGGGAATAGAACCCTAAACGCTGGAGGTGCCGAGGTCACAAGTGCTAACCCCTATGCCACCATATGTTCAAGTTTTTTAAAGAAATTTTAAATTAATTATACAGACAAATTGTACATTTGGCCTATTCACTGGTACATTTAATGCTGCTAGATAAACTACGAACTATCTCTAACAAAAGGAAACCAATAATATACAGTAATCACGCATAACATTAAATCTACCTGCCTAATATCAGGTAGGTCTCGTTTGTGTCACCGAACATTTCTCAACCATTAACTCCAGAAACCTCCGGGGTCAGAACAGGCACTCTGACCAGTCTGCAGCTATGCAGCTACATACACAGTAGCACTGCGTTCTTCCTATTGTAGTCAGCATTTCCGTTTTTTATTTTATTTTTATTTTTTAACAATTTGTGCTACAGTCATTTTCCTTTGAGATCTGACCCAATGGGCTTGTCTTCTCTCTTACATGCATCACCACTCTGTTTCCACTTCACTAGGTGTCCATTGTACCACTTGGGTAGGAACTAACCACTGCATACCAGGAACAAACCACATGACCTACCATTTTGCAGTTGCTCTGACCCAGTTATCACAATTTGGCCCATGTCAAAGTTGCTTAGATCCACAGGCGTGTTATTTTTATTTTTTTCTTCTAGCTTCCAATACTTTTGGGAACTGACTGTTCACAGTCCTACCCCTAGACAAGTGCCTTTGTAATTAGATAATGAATGTTTTTCATTTCACCTGTTAGTGGATTTAATGTTATAGTTAATCGATGTGTTTAGTGTATACATGTAAACAGTTTAACTGCAAAAAAGCTATTTTTGTACTTTTACTTGTATTGGCAAATAATTTTCCTCAGGCATGCAAAGCTGTTTGTGTGTGTGTGTGTGTGTGTGTGTGTGTATATATATATATAGGTAATATAGGTATATTTATACAGTGAGGTAAAATCACAACACTTCAGATGCATGAATGCTTCAGGAACAGGTGACAGAAGATACATCTATTGTGTTGGGAAAGAAGTTGCATTCATCACATTTGGTTACATCTGTTACATCCTGTTCTTCAATCAGGATTTCTAAACTCATAACCTTAGGGAATCTTGGACGTAGATGCTGTTGGTCAATCCCCGAACAGAAGTTACATGGGACATACCTGTATTTTAAGGTGCAGTTGGCAAACTACTGAAGTGAAACTGAAACTGTTAGAGCAGGAGGGTGATGATGCATTGGTAAAACTCAACTGTTTGTATTGTTTTATTTATTTTTATTTTTTTGCAATCTTCAAAAATCTTAATAATTTTTTCCCCTTGTTCCAACTGGCTGGTAATGACTCACTACAAAAACATGATCAATGAATGATTTTGCTAGATATTTTAATAAAGCTCAACTAACATATTATTGACAGTAACACAGCTGCAGGTTGATTAAAAAACTGTGACAAAACTGGAAGTGGAGTTATAGTGTTTTGCAAACTCACACAATATTCACATTGATATAACCGAAACAATTTTAATTTTACAAGATAGATCTGACCGCTGAATGTAGAAGTGACAATGGAAACTCCTTCCAAAAATGCTAAATAAATATCTCACAGCAATTTCTCTCTATATCAACAATTATATACTATTTTAATCCACTTTTGTGAAATGACCGGCAAACAACTCTGTGTGTAAGCTGTTATACGAGAATAACAATGTTTTAAAATGAGCTCATTAATGTAAACATTCCAGCCTGAACTACTGTTAAAGCAACCAAAAACAAAAAAACTAATCAACCCTTAAAGACCAATCTGGGATCAAGCTTTTAATAGTGCTGTGGTATAAGAGTTATATTGCTCCTTATTCCAGAACAAAAATCACCGCAATATAGAAGACTGCAGCCTACAGGCGTTTATATGCGTGTGTTTGTCTGCTTTATAAGGAGTGTGTACTTGTGTGGGTGAAGCATGTGTTTTCCCATTAACCTTCAAGCATGACTGTGTGAGTGCCTGTGTAAGTGTGTGTATGCATGTGTAACGGACTTTCAGTGTTTGTATGTATACATGTGGCCATTTGTGTTCACCTATGTGTGTCCATGCGTGTCTGCTTAAGAGTCTCAGTCTGTGTGTGTGTGTGCGTGAGTGAGTGTGGGCAGTGTGGAACACCACCCGAAGGAATGCTAAAGGATGTTCTGGGAGAAAGACTCAGTACTTGAGAGCTGTCGCAAACATCCTCTCCAAAAAGCAGCCATTGTGGCGTGGCCTGCTAGGCTAGTGTAGGTTCTCTGTCAAGTGCACAAAAAGGCATCGGCTATTTTTAGTGTTAAATGAACACCCACAGTTAGTTTAGGAAATGTGTCACAACTTTCTCATTCCTTTACACTGCCATCTACTGATAACTCAGGTGTCACCTCCACCTACATTACAGCAAACCACCTCAGAAAATCAGTATTATGGCAGATGTATCAAATCAAATGTATAATTAAAAAAAAAAAAATTTCCCGTGGGGCAGGTTGTTAAAAAAAGAAATTGACTGCTTCTGTGTACTTTAATGCAGTAGGTTTAATAGAGAAATAGATGCAAGAGTACTATTGTGCTCTGCTTATAATGAGAAATGACTGCACCATTATCTCTGCGTTTAACCTCAATACAAACTGGCATACTGTTGGTAGAAACTGGGGGAAAGCAGTGCCTCGTAGCACCAAAAATGCTGCAGTCCTGTACTCTTTCCCTGCTTAAATGGAATTTATGTTAGTTTAGTACCAATCACCAAAATCAAATTTGCAACATGTCACTGAGGAAAATCTAATTTCAGGATGACTGTGTTTCAGGAGTTTGAGAAAAACAGCCTCATCACCTGCTGAGGGCGGAGCAGAACAGACTTCCTTCTCATCAACCCATCATGTTCACTTTCTCTGAACAACAGATATAGTGGTCTGCTGCCTGTCTGCTGCTTCGGTGGGACATGACAGCAGAGGAAGACTGATAGGAGGTAAGGGCAAGATGGAGGCAATGATGGAGAATTAGTTAGAGAGGAACGTAAAGGAAAAAAGAAATAAGTCTTGTCCCATGACAGCAAGGCAGCGGAATCTTCTTTAGAAGAAAAGACACGTGCTTGTGCGTGAGATCTTAAGTACAGAACCATCTGCCTCTTTTTTTCAAAGCGATTGTCACTGAACCTGCTGCCTCAAACGGAGTGTGTTACTACTATAAAGAGAGCTTTTGGTTATGATATACACCACTCTAGGTATGATGTAACCCATCAGAAGACCCCCCCACCCCACACACACACACTTATTCCAGTTCTATATATTCATCTATTAATCCTAAAATCTACCAAGTAACTGTACGTGACGCATTTCTATTAGAGGTAATAGTAATGATATGGGGTGGAATATCAGTATTTACTCATCTTAATCGTCTGTGGTAATTCAGGAGTATATGATTAGATTTCTTTTCTGGATGTTTTTTCAACCACAGCCATGGCGTCTGGCTAAGCAAGAGACATGGACTGATAAAAATGATAGTTGTATCTCATCAGAGGCTCCAGCAGTATGTCCCTAGTCCCTGAGTGGCTTGTTTAGCCCTTCCTTCCACAATCCATTTTTCTGAGCAAAGCGCAGGGCTTTCTACTGAACCAAAGGGTTAACTATGTGTTCATCTGCCTTGCTAGAGGGCCAAAAGTTGAGTGTAATGTGATCAGTAATGAATTTTGTGTTACATTAGGCTGTATAAATGGATGGACAAGCGCAGACTACAAGTGTCCGGGAGTCGGCCTTAATCTAATGATGCAAAAATAGAGACAGAACCAATTACGAGGAGGGCCAACTCGGTGCTGCTGCAGGGACTGCAAATGAATAGGTACAAATCAAATTAGTGCCTAATAGACGCGCTACGAGAGAGGGCCAGTCGATGCTAAATGCATTAGGGCCTTGTGACCTTGCTGCTCCAAGCAGCGGCGTGCGGGATTCAACCTCCATCTTCCTTTAGAAATCAAAGGGACTCTTGTTCGGCGAGGGGGAGGACCATAGAACTGCAGCTTCTTAAATGAGTTAAACATTTGGATTGCCCAGAATGGCAATTTCTCCCTGTTTTTGCTCCCTTTCTCACTGCAGACAACCTAATTCACTATTATAAAATGTGCAATTTCCAAGTTGATCTTCATAAGAAATCACTGTAATATGCCCATACCTTGTCTTTAAGAGAATTTTTCTAAATCTGAAGAAAATGTAACTGTGTCATACCAACTGTGTATTGACTCATTTCATGAAACAAAATAGGCTAAATAGGTAAAAAGCCAAAAGTGCTAATAGAAATGATAAGGGATCATCATGTGAGTAAAGAGATGACATTTGATTTTCATTTAACATGCCTGAGTCCTGTAAAAAGTTAGATAATTAACATGAGTCATATTTCTTGTGAAATGCTACAAAAGCATTAATGCATTAACTTTTAATATGGGACTAAAATACGTAAATATTGAAATCTAACATGAAAAGATGCACTGATGATGCTGTGGCTATGAAAGCGTCAGTATGCATGCAAAGAGAAGAGCAGTCGTGCTTTCTTAGTTCACCTGTTCCAGAGCCTACAATGTCTCTGCTGGGTGACTCAGACATGGCTTCAGCAAGCCTCTCCCTCAAGCCCTCGTCTGTGGCATCCACAGAGGACATGTGACGCAAGCCAAAACTCTCAGGCCAGCTGCCACACACCTCCAGCAGGGTCACACTGTGGTCAAATGTGCCTGAGAGAGAGAGAGAGAGAGAGAGAGAGAGAGAGAGAGAGAGAGAGAGAGAGAGAGAGAGAGAGAGAGCACAATTAGCCAGATTGAACATTTGAACTTCAGGTATGTGCCATGATTATATTAGAAGAGTCATTGTAGAGTCATTGCATTGTAGTCTGCACCCAAGGTCTGTAACAGCAAGTCAACAAAAAAATACATTTTATGATGGACAACAGAGAGATAAAAGCAAAAAAGAAAGCACATAATGCATTATACACTAAAATGAATACATTTAATATTATGCAATTATTTCTGTCTTTCTCCACAAGGCTAAATCCATTTGGCTTGTTCTATGGTTTGAGTAGGAAGAAATTGAAGAGAAAGAAACGTACGCTCTAGTCTTACAATATATATTTAAGAAGTGTGAGACAGTGGCGTTTCTGGGGTGTCTCTGCACACACACTTATGCGGTTTGTGAAGTACAGCTGGTTTATCAGAGACGTTCAAAAGCAGGCCTTTTGATCTTTGGGGCCAGTGGCTATCTGCAGTGGCCTGCGTTCTTCTGTACAGCCTCAGCCACACTCCAGGCCTCTGACAGGCCGTAATGACAGGCGAGAGAGAAGCGCGGCCGGCCAGCAGCCCGTTGCTGATAGGGCTGCGGGGGCCTACAGCTATCTGCTGTAAAACACCACACCGGCCAGACACACACAGCAGATAACCACTTCATAAAAAGCTGATTGTCCCGTGTCTGACTCCTCAAAAGAGTGTACACTCCAACAAAACCAGCTTCAAAGCCACACTGAAGGACCATGTCCACACAAATAGATCCGTGTGGCATAAGCACATTGCATCACACATCTAAAGTTAGAATTTAAATTTCGTTGCCGCAGACTCAAACTTGTAATTTTGAACTAAAAGACAAAAGAATAAAGTACCCACATGGAGTGAAAAGTACATATGTGTACATCTGAACATTTGTGAGGCTTAGGTGGGATTTAATCTGCGTTTGAGTTTACAAAAACAGGCCAGCATTTGTGCATTTGTGAGAGAGAGAGAGAGACAACAGCAGGCATTAATACAGAATTCTCTGTACTCTTGCTGATCTATCGTTAAACGACAAAATCCAGTAATTTGGGTAAAAAGAAGTAACATGCAACATAAGTCATACAAAGTAACAAAAATATGAAAGGATCAGAGTGACTGACACAGAAACTGTCTCTCTCACTGACAGTCAGGCAGCAGAATGACATGGGCAGAAGGAAAAAAGCAGGTCAGGAGTTCATGCTGTACACCAGGGAAGATCTCTTCATCAGAGTGGCTGACAACCTACTGCAGCCTGCATTCCTCATTCTTCACACCCCTCAGCTTGAGACCTTGCCCAATTAAATAATAAACGCCTGCCAGAGGATGAGCAGTACATGGAGTAGTTAATATCTCTTGCAGCACCATGTGTGTGAGATTTTGCAGCTTTTGGAAATCTCATCTGAACTGATGATGTTCACATAAATGACCAAAAAAAAAAAAAAAAAAACATTTGCAGTGTTTTTCATTATGCTAGAATCCATGTGGATTTGTCCTCTCCCAGCTGCCGGAGAATGCAGGCCTGTTTATCTTACACTGCTGTGATTTGAGGATTTAATGTAGTTTGCTTTCACCTTTACAACCAACAGGGCAGCTTTCCACACGCACATCAGAGGCGACACAGTGCACATTACCTCTGGTTTCTGGGCTACCAGAGCACGATACAACAACCCAAACACCTAAATGAGCAGCCGAATCACATGAGGTGAGATTAATTCAATTAAGTTTTATTACAAGGTCATAAATGAGTTCAGGTTAATGAGGATTTATGACTGGAAAAGCACATTTCAGGTTAGTTAATGACAGTCACCTGCATTAAAAAAAAAAAAAAAACACTTTTGGCTGGTGGAAAATTCAGTGTGTAAATCAGAAACTTAAAATAAATAAATAAATAGAAAGCAAACAGTGCTCCAGTCTTGAAAAACTGCATCACACTATGAATTTTAGCTCACAGCTTTTTAAAAATCAGCATAACAAAAAAAAAAAAAAAGGAAAAACTGTGCAGTCATTATAGTCAGTGGATTACATTTGCTTGAGATCAGAAACCTCAGTCAATACTTATCAACGTCCAGTGGATGTGCTGGAGTACGTGTCCTCTTTAAAGTGTCCCAGCTAGCTGGCTTGCCAGATAAGCAAAAGCCTGGGCACTTTTGCTGGCTTTATTTCTGTAACCTTTGGCTTTTCTGTCTGTGGCCTCCCTTTATAATCTTTCACAGCGAGGTTATTCTGAAGTGCTACTTCTCTTTCTCTCTCTTAAACACACACACACAGAAAGAAAGAGAGAGACAGACAGACAGACAGAAAGAAAGAGAGAGACAGACAGACACACAGACACACACACAGACACACACACAGAGACACACACACAGACAGACACACACACAGAGACACACACACAGACAGACAGACAGACACACACACAGAGACACACACACAGACAGACAGACAGACACACACACAGAGACACACACAGAGACAGACAGACAGACACACAGAGACACACACACACACAGAGACACACACAGAGACACACACACACACACACACAGAGACACACACACAGAGACACACACACACACACACAGAGACACACACACACACACACACACACACACACACAGAGACACACACACACAGACACACACACACAGAGACACACACAGAGACACACACACACAGAGACACACATACACAGAGACACACACACACAGAGACACACACACACACAGAGACACACACACACACACACACACACACACACACACACACACACACACACACAGAGACACACACACACAGAGACACACAGAGACACACACACACAGAGACACACACACACAGAGACACACAGAGACACACACACACA
>JAAGKR010001518.1:101280-122586 GCA_011419295.1 Clarias macrocephalus | reverse complement strand
TGTGTGTGTATGTGTGCGCATGTGTGCGCGTGCACTTGACTTTGAAGCCTCCACAGTATGATGTTTTACTGCCATCTGTTGCCAGTCCTTGACACCTTCCCCACTCCGAGCAATCCCTCCGGTATTTTATCTTTGCTCGGTTTTCCTATTTTTTTTCCCCTCCTCCTCCAGCTCAGTGCAACCTTTGTTAAAATGTGCATCGTAACAGAAGCCCAATTGCATGTGTCTTTCCCCATGCTAGGCACTCTGTGTTTGTATGAGATGTCATCACATTGCATCAGATGTGAGCTCAGGTTTACATGCTGGTTCTTCCCATCCGGCAAACACATGCTAACAGATCCTCAAGAAAGGATAATTGTATCGGAGAGAAGCTGTTCAGGTAATATATCACCTAATCCATTAATACCGCCGTGGTTAAAAATGTCTCGGGTGAGGAGAAAGTCTTCAATGAGTCGGATATAAAAGTTGGTGAGACTTGGTTCTTATTACGGCAATAGATCAGAAGTGAGGCCAAAGGGGGAGGGGGGGGGAAGAAAGGCAGCACTGAAAGCTGAATAATTTAAGCGCACATCTCATCCTGCTGAGCTCCAAAAGCTGCTTTTGATTTCGGATGACGCGATGAATAAGTTACAGCTGAGAGAGGCTTTTTTCCCTTTTTTTTTTGCTAGATGAAATATTGAATAGGTGTTTGTTTACACCCTGGTTGTGTTGTGTTAGAGCTGAAAGGAACGACCTGTATCCAGCCAAGTGCTCTGAATGGGAAATGCTTTCAGGCTTCGCTGCTGTTTATTGTCAGAGGTTTAACAGCAGTGTGGATTGTCTCGAGCTCTTCTCCTTAACTGCCTATATAACTAGCCATCCATTTCCTGCTCCACTCAGCTAGTGCAGTAAGGCTGTATGAGCTTATTTTCCTGAGCAGTAGAAGGGAAAATGATGCCTAATTATATTTTTTCGAAAAAATGTTCCACTCCTCTAATGGAATTTGAACGCAGCACTGTTATATGTGTATGTTTTTTTTGTTTTGTTGTTTTGTTGTTTTTGTTTTTGTTTTTTTGTTGTTGTTTTTATCTAAATGTCTGCCTGGTCAAGCATCCAGGTAAAGTAATTATTTTTCCGCCTGTAAGCCTGGCACTGTAATGTTTTCTTCATCATCATCATCATCATCCTTCATCATCATCATACTGCTCAACCTGCCAAATAAACAATTTCCAATTTTTGTCATAAAATGTATCGAAAATGTTAAAGTTTGAAATATTCCCATTGAGAGGTTTTTCCAGCTGCCACTGAGCACCACAACCATCTAACAATGCAGTTGCACACCATCAGTCCTCATGGCCACTTAGTCACTCATCTTAATTCTCCCTCTTTGTTTTCTTCATTTCTCATCGTTTCTTTTTCCTTCCTGTGGCACTCGTTTCCTTTTTCCTCCACCTTTTGTAAATAGGTTTTAAATTTTTTTCTTTACTATATATACACTTGTATACCTATATTTACTTATATACTGTATTTGCATTTAAATCCCTCTTCATCTCCCCACTAAAGTTTCTACATTTTCCCATATTTGTATAGAAAAAAAAATTTCTAGGTAATTTATATTGTGTATTTGTACAGCTAGGTTTTTCTAATATTCTTATATTTTTCTTATATTTTATATTGTGTAGATATATTTTTCCTTAGCTAAAGTTTTTTTTATATCTTAATTCTTATGTCATTCAATATTTATTTCCTATTAATAATCTTTTTTTTTTAAAGGTCACAGGCGGTCATTTAAGCATAACTGCATAACATGCTGTGTGTGACTATGACAAATAAAATAATATTTAATAAAAATGATGTGATTTGATTTTATATACAATCAAGAGAGAGCGAGAAAGAAAGAGAAAGTTTTTTTATATTAATATTGTTTTAGTATTTTCATTTTGCATTATTTATCTTTATATCATAAAGATACGTATATTGTCTATTTCTTAGAAAGTATATATAATATATAGTATAACATATTTCTTATATTCTTTTTTTATTATTTTTTTTTTTTATAAAGAAGATAGTTAAAAACCCTTTCTCTCTCTCTCTCTCTTTCTCTCTTTGAAAACGAGATGATAATTTTTATTTTATATTATTTTATTATGTAGCATCTTTATAATACATTTTTATTATTAGTTAGTATATACTGTATAATATAGAATATATTTTATATTATATATTTTTTTACTATTTCTTTTTTCTCTCTCTTTCCTTCTTTTCGTTCTGCACTGTGCATTTTCTTCAAGTGCAAATGCGAATCTTGTTTTGATGAGGTTCAGAGATGGTGTTAGCACTAGTAGATAAGGCTCACTTTCTACTATTTTCCTCACCTTCATTTTTTCTTTCACCTTATTCCTTACTTTGTTCTTTCCTGTCCAAGTGCATGTATATAAGTTTTTTTGTTGTTGTTGTTGTTGTTGTTAATTTAGTTTTGATTTGGGGTTCACAAAAAAAAATTGCATTAGTACTCAAGGCTTCTTTCGTCTCAGTTCCCGTCAACCTGCCGCTTTCATTACACAGGTAGATATTAAGACCTTTTTTTTAAAATAGATTTTATGGATTGTCATAGATCTTTCATTTTCGCTACATCTTAAAAACTTTGTAATAAAATTGAAACTGAGGCACTGAAGCGATTTGCAAATAGATTCACAAACTCTGATCTCATCTTGTGCCAGGCTTCTTAATATAAACAGCTGTACAATATCTGTAATGTGATTAACATCCCATAATTAAGATAAGCATCACTTCATTATAGATCATAGCCTTATAGGCTTTATTAGAGATTTCATAAACAGTAGCATCATAAAAGGGCTGCAATCAAGTCTCATAACCTGATACACGTATAATACTTGGCCCATCGGTTTGCATTTACTGTTTGCAGGCCACGCTGGGTGTTAATGCATCAATCTGTATGCAGAATGAGTTGCGTAGCTCGCCTAGCCTTGTAATTAGCGCTACCTGAAGTTGAAGGGTAGTGATTGCCTACAACAAGGTGTCCTGCAAGGCTGATTCAAATTAGTGCAAGGGCAATCGGCCTGATTGCATGCATCTGGTCATTAGACAATCTGATATTTATTTTCCCTTTCCCAACCCCTGCTACAATCAGAAATAGAAGTCTGTTTGGTGCTTTAGAAAAACAGCAAGAGAGGCTCCCAGATGGGAAAAGGCAGATGCTTATTTTGGGAATGCTGACAGTTGTGGTACAATGAGGAACGACGGGGTATTTTGAACAATGCTAAATCAGGACCTTGGAGTTTTTTTTTTATTATTATTCTTGATGTTGTTGTTGTGTTTCTGCTTTCTAGGGTATGAAAACTCTTGTAACCTTGTTTTTGTAATTCTTTTTCAATCCTTCAGCGAAG
This sequence comes from Clarias macrocephalus, assembly GCA_011419295.1. NCBI lineage: Eukaryota > Metazoa > Chordata > Actinopteri > Siluriformes > Clariidae > Clarias > Clarias macrocephalus. The sequence continues at coordinate 119,200 of JAAGKR010001518.1, read as the reverse complement.
ACATAACAAAAACTATATTAGAAACTTTTTATTATGAATTTTAAAGCACGATTTAGGGCATTTCATTTCATTGTTATGAACATGATATGAAGCACATATACACACATTTATCATGAAAGATCTATTGTAAAACTAAATAAATATATTCATATTTGCTTCAGCATTGGAAACAATATTGTTTTAGGCTAACTAATTAACTTCCATGCGCCATCTGGCGGATATTTATTTAAATTCTTAAATGGTGCTTGAGGGATTTCGCGGCATGGCGCGAGACGAATTGCGGCCTCTCGCGGGCATTCTTAATGGCCACATCTGTACTTTTGTTAGACACCAGCAGAAATATTATCGATTTAAAGGTAAATTCAGGATTTCAGGATTAGAGTCATTTAATTATAGACAATATAAGCAGACTTTACATACTCTATAGTTAAATCAGTGTGGGGACTAAAGAAGCAGTAAATTGAGCAATTCAGAAAGCAAATTACTATCTCTTCTTTTTTTTTCTCATTTGAGCGCTTCCAACCAAATTTCCAATCCCACTCACCCTCAGTCAGTCATCCTGGATTGACCCTCTAAATGCCATTTATTTCATTCGTTTACTGACCTACTGTAGTTGGTACTCCATAGAGCTGCTTAAGGGCATGCTGAACATGCGTTACTACAGTGTCATCTCATTATGTGATCCAATCCTCCTCTTGCTTTTTTGTGAGAAAAAAAAAAACTAACATTGCATATGAAAGATGCATAAATAAATATAGAACTTGTGGGGGGAAAAACTGCCACGTTTAAAGGCACTTGTGCATTAGATCTTTGTCAGAAGATCAAGCCAGTTCCTTCATTTTTCACACGACTTCGAACGAGTCATCCTTTGACGGTTTAAAAAGAACGATGCTAGCCTGCAGGAACCCGCCCCCGCAGCACAGAATACAGTACACAAACCCAGCAGTGAAAGGTAGACATGAGCACAATGGAATATATGCAATCAATATCAGCCTTAAGAACTATGACTGTGTGGAAGTGTGCGTGTGTCTTTTTAAATGTTAAACCCATAATGATTGTCTAGCAACCAAAATGTGCAATGTGTGAAATATGACTCACTCTCATACTATATGTACCCTAAAGATCTAAACAGTTTAAGTCCTGCTGTTGTAATCATACATACTGTTCTTATCCTGTTATTCTGATAAAACTCACAAGACATCCAGCATTGTTTGTTCTTGCTCTTCTACTCCTGCATACTGTAATGATTTCTAATCAAACGATCAGATTGCGTCTTTTTTTTTTTTTTTTTTTTTGAGGCTGGTTCCTCTCGAGGTTTCTTCCTCAAGTTTTCTCAAGGAGTTTTTTCTTCTTCTTTGTCACCATCACCGCTGGTATCCTCATTAGGGATTGGAATTTCTGTAAAGCTGCTTTGTGACAATGTCTATTGTTTAAAGCGCTACACACACACACACACACACACACACACACACACAAAAAACTGAATTGATTTAAGTTTAAGAAAGGTATTGCCTGTATAAGCTACACAGTTAGAGAATTTTCTTTTGAGTTTTTATTCTGCTCACTATACATTTTACGCATTTGTTATCGTGACATTACTCTCCGGTTCAGACATTGTACCCATCTCTTTTGTACGCCATTTTGGCCCCAAGTAGGTCGCATTATGCTTTGTTCTCAACGCTTCTTTGACTATGCACACTTCAGTAACTTTTGAACATTGTGACTTAATAAGCCTCCGAGTTGAAGAAACATTGAAAAATATCTTGGCGAGTAAAACCGTCTTGAATAAAAATTCACTTACTGTATGTCTCGTTGTTAGATATTCCATCCATCCGTCTAGGAACCTCTGTAGTCCAACTAGGGACCGTGGAGTCCAGTGGTGATTATCACTATATTTATTCCCATTTTACAACCGTGGTACGACCTCCGGTCAACATTCACACACTACAGGCAATTTGGGAACGCCAATTAGCCTAATCTTTGGACTGCGGGAGGAAACCAGGGCAAGCACAGGGAGAACATGCAAACTCCATGCACGCAGACCCCGAGGCAGGAATCGAGGCCGGACCCTGGAGATGCAAGGCCACAGTGCCAACCACTAAGCCATCGTGCTGCCTTATTAGATAGGCTGCTTGATCTGTGGAGGCCCAACCCCAGCAACCCATAGGACCCAAAGGATCCGACAATAACGTCCCAGTGCTAGACACCACGAAACACATTGAGAGGTCTTCTGGAGTCCTGCCCAGAGGGGCCAGAGCTGCCCCGCTGGCACAGGGGAAGACTTTTTTTTTATAGCTAGTGTATATTTATATTTGTTACTTGATGTGTCCATGTGGAATTCAATTGCACAAACATAAGCACGTTTTTAAAATGTACAATGCCATTTGTTGAATTTTGGACCAAACTAAAAAAAATAATTATGTTGCTTGAAGTGCGCGGAATGAATGTGTATGATAGCGTTTATTAAGTAGATTTCAACTGCACACATTCATAAGTGCGTATTTAAAAATGTACAGCGCTATCTGTCCGGTTTTAAGATGACCTAATGATATTTTCTTCCCAGCGATGGATTGGCACCCTGTTCAGGGTGTACGCTCCTCGACCCTGAATACAGGACAAAGCGGTATAGATGATGTATATATAGTGAGAGTAATGTTATTTTCAAGGTCTATTTTTTTTTTTATGATATAAGGGCGGTTTCCATTTAAATTTTAAAGTAGCATATCTATCTCTTCCCGTGGGTTGATTTTGATGAAACAAAGCCTATATGTTATCTCAAGCTCGGCCAAATCCACCTGTGAAAACCCCATTTAAATTCGTTCAGTAGTTTTTACGTGATACGTGCACAAACAAACAGACCGACAAAAAATCCCAAAACCATCTTGACGTGTTCTATTACTCATCTTACATTCAAATAATTTTTCCGCAAATATCTTCAATGTACAGTACAGACATGCCAGCTTTGCCGTTTTATTATATGTATAGATATACTAATATTTTTTATATATAGTAATAGTACTGTAATGAGAATATTAGATTAGATTACAGTCCTTTCTTCAAGATCACCTCTTTCATTTTTTTTTTTTTTTTTTTTTTTTTTTTGCAGTGTATGCTTGATAAATTGAAATATGTCCATGACATCGTGTCTTTAAAATTGATTTGAATTCGTGAAGTAGAAAAAACTGTTATTTCAGGAATCAATGATGGGGAAATGTACTGCACAGTGTGGGTGCTAGAGTTTTTAGTCGGGATTTAGTGACAGATAAAATGATTGGCTTTTTGCAATGTCAGTCTGATAACCTGTTCCTGAGGAAAGGGGCAGTTTTTAGGTTTTTTTTTTTTTTTTTTAAACCTCATTTTTAGAGTCTAAAGACCCGGCCTCTCATGACACCCTACAGAACATATAGTTAAAGCAGAAAGATCGTTTCTGAATTGAGACTGTATTTCAATGACCTTATCTTTTGTTCCCTTGCTTTTGTTCAGGATACTTCTATCTCAAACATAAATCCCATAAATCGTATTGTTGTATTAACAAATATCATTCTTTTTGTGTCAGCCGGCTGTTCATGTAGACATATTGACATCGTATTAGCATTAAGCTCTTAGCATGAAGTGATTTAGGTAAAGCCTTCCTTTAAAGTGTTTGGCATCGAAGCCTTCTTAACACCAAAGTCAACACTTCTTAATCTCATGTGCAATCAAATGTGCTTTATAAGATTTTTTTTTTTAATCCCACTTATTAAAAATCAAAGGTTTCTGATCTGCCGTTTCAGAATAACATCATGTACATCATCTACACCTTCTGGCTGCACATTCAAAAATTATCTCAAAGCAGCAGCCTATTCTTGCCAGCAGGAGACCTGTTAATGGTGTCCAACTGGCTGAGGAATATATACTCTGTGTGTGTGTGAGAGAGAGTGTATATACAGTACACACACAGTGTATATATATATATATATATATATTTATACACACGCATGCATGAATTCATGAATAAGCGCATGCTGCTGTTCTGTGGTAATGGTGATGGAAGGGAAAGGGTAATTGAGGATGATTTGACTCTGATGCAGAGTTGATGCAGTGTGACGGAAAGGTTTTGAAGCGCCGAGAGTCAGCAAGTCGCACCGGCCCCATTACCAGGCCACATTCCCCTGGCCAAGTCTGCATCGTTTTCATGCTTAAATGGATTTATTGTGAATGCCGCATGTCCTAATGAGATTTCCCTCCCTTTTACACCTCCTCTCACAATCTCACTCTTTTGTGCCCCCTCTTGCTGTCACTCTTCTTCTCACTCACTCATGCAATCATATATATTCTGATTTCATTTCCATATCTCTCACTTTGTCCTCTTTTTCTTTTCTTTTTTTTTTCGTCTCACTTTCATTCTCTCAGATATCGGTTGCCTGTCAGCGGAGATGGAGGGTTATGCATGATTGAAATAGCTGTGGCTAATGGAACTGCTAATCGATCACAGAAATATGTTCCTGAACTCCCATCTGAGGTAAATCCAATACTATCACTGATTTCAAATGAACTTCGTTGGATATTTAGGCACTAAGCCTTTTGCATTTCTTGTGATTGCGTCCGTTGGGTTTGGGATCATCATCTAGTCACGGTTTGAGCCGGGGATAAAAGGGGACGTAGATCACTATGTATTTACTATAAGTTAGTGTGACCACATCATAAAATGCACAAAGCCTGCATGTTACCTCAAACTCGACCAAATACATTGTGAACATACTGTATTCACACACACATAACATATTATTTGGTTCCCTTGTTGTTTAATTGATTACCTACTGTATATCAAATAGGTCCAACCCATGCATCTTGTATTTTGATGAATAATACAGTGTGATGGCAGATGGTAGAGACACATACATCTGATCGCCCCCCCCTTAGAGATACATTATATATATAGAAAATCCTATGAAAAATATATATACAGTACAGACCAAAAGTTTGGACACACCTTCTCATTCAAAGAGGTTGAATTTGTATTATGGCAAGAAAAAAGCAGCTAAGTAAAGAACAACGAGTGGCCATCATTGCTTTAAGGAATGAAGGTCAGTCAGTCCGAAAAATCGGGAAAACTTTGAAAGTGTCCCCAAGTGCAGTCACAAAAACCATTAAGCGCTACAAAGAAACTGGCTCACATGCGGACCGCCCCAGGAAAGGAAGACCAAGAGTCGCCTCTGCTGCGGAGGATAAGTTCATCCGAGTCACCAGCCTCAGAAATCGCAGGTTAACAGCAGCTCAGATCAGAGAGCAGGTCAATGCCACACAGAGTTCTAGCAGCAGACACGTCTCTAGAACAACTGTTAAGAGGAGACTGTGTGAATCAGGCCTTCATGGTAGAATATCTGCTAGGAAACCACTGCTAAGGACAGGCAACAAGCAGAAGAGACGTGTTTGGGCTAAAGAACACAATAAAGAAACTCTTTGAATGAGAAGGTGTGTCCAAACTTTTGGTCTGTATATATTATTAAATTATTAAATTACTACCATCAAAAAGTATATAAATGTTGATGGTAGTAATTTAATTATATATATATATATATATATTTTTTATGGTAGTAATTTAATTTAATTATTAAATTATTACCATAAAAAAAATTGATAAATAATTAATAAAATACAGTAATATATATATTTTTGTATATATTACCTATATATACCTTTATATTTAACATTTTGTAAAAATCTTTACCTATAAGTATATACTGTATATAGGTAATATATAAAAAAAAATTATGGTATTTATAGACATTCCACTCAGAAGTGTATTATTTTCTAGGATACAAAATAATTTCCATTTTTTTCTATAGCATGTTTTTTTTTTATTATTATTACTACTATTTTTAAATGGCATGATGTTCTTTTAACTGATTTTATAGCTCATTTCTTTATTCTGGAAAATGTCCTGTTGTAGAAAACTTGAACAATTCAGATAATTCAGAGTAAACCTGAAAAAATAATCTTACTGTTAACAGAATGTATTCACCATGGAAATTATAATTTTTTTGTTTTTGTTTGTTTGTTATTAGTCATAAAATAAGGTTGGAACTGGAGTGAAAGTAGTTTTAAATTCTTACCAGTACTATGTAGCCAAAGGCAAGGAGAATAAAGGTGGTACAATCTCCTGTCAATTTTATGTTTCTCTTTATGTCTCCACCACTTATTAAGCGATAGAATAGCCTCATCTAACTAACTAAAACCATTGCGGGGGAAAAAAAAACTAAATGTGCCGGGGTTGAATCTCAAATAGTGTAAAATGAAAATCTAGTGCTCCATGTAGGGTGCAAGTTAGAATCCCTTGTTACACACACCAAGTAGAGTAGGGCCCGAATTAGTTTAGGGGTTAAGTTCAGCCTTTATGTTCAGCCTTTATTTCATCACACATACTGTACATTACTACACGGTGAAATTCTTCATTCTTCGCATATCTCAGCTTCTTGTTAGTCGACAGGTTCAGCCATTTACCGCACCCTGGAGCAGACAGGGTTAAGGGCCTTGCTCAAGGGCCCAACAGCGGCAACCTGGCAGAGCTGGGGCTCGAACTGACGACCTTCTGCCCCTAAATTAGAGGGGGATTTGGGATCGTTTTAGAAGCAGAGAGGTCAGTGATGAACATCAGCACATTGGATGGATCTCATGCTCCTGCCAACTCGCGGATATGAAAGATTGATGGTACAGAGGCAGTTCGGACTAAATGTGACGGATTTCGTAACTGGTTTTGAATGTTGCAACTGCTCTCCACTCCTTCGCCACTGAATCTTTTTGTGGTTCACATGACCATGACCAGACCATACTGGGCATTCTTTCACAATGTTTATAAGCAATATAAATATCCGTTTATGAGTGGCTTCTATAGAAATGATACAGTATATTGTTTAAACTACAGGCAGCATCATTGTCAGAGCTGCTGTTATAGAAAATACATCAACATCTCTAGATCCATTAGTTTTGAGAGATCAGCAGTGTGATGCTATAAATAACTTTGTCACTCATATTATACACAACAAAGACAGATGTCACAATATAAACCAGGCTTAAATATTGCACATTGGTATTTTTAAGCTGTACAATAATGACATGCAGACTTTGTCGTTGGCGTTGATTTCTACTCTATTTCATCAGTTGATATCAAACCAAAACAAGTGATTTACTGGACTAAACTTTAATCAAAAAAGGACCACTTATTGGTCCTTTCATTAAAAGTGGAAAAACAAATAGTGCTATACTGACTTTTTTTTTTTTTTTTTTACTTTCAGAGGAAGAAACCGAGTAGCGTTGTGCTGACTCAGTCGAATGTGCCTGTTGAATTGTATACTTATTTAATTTGGTAAGGATATTGCTTCCCCTTGAGTAAATTTCAGCAGCCAAAACTTCAGTGCTCAGCAAATGATTAAGCTGCTGCATGTCTTCAGATGACAGTTGAAACGATGGAAAATAATGCACCTAAAAACAGATCCTCAAGTTTGGCTTCGGTTCGTTCCTGAATGTGGTCTTCCCTTAAAACACTACTGTTCAACTTTATCAAAGTACTGTAGGTTATTTTCCCAAACAGCACCGATGCTCTACAGTACAGTACATCCCCGACTACGGCACTGTAACTGAAATATTTCATTAAACATTATAATGTTTTGGTATATTTATTATACTAATAATAATGTATTCAATTTCGACACTATTTATTACACTTCTTTGAACTGCAAATATAGTGACGATGTCAAGAGACGGTCGTAAAATTCATACATATCATATTGTATGTGCAGCCAGTAAAATTAGTTTCATTTGCCGAGCCTTAGGGGAAATTATACACCACGCATTGGCTTCAGTAAAAGTACTGCTACTGTAGTAATAATTCACTTTAATAAAAGTCTTAAGTAGTCGCTTGGTGAAAACCTTCTTGAGTAATTACTATTTAAATGATTCTTCATATGTTTACAACCGGCACGACTGCACTGTGTTAAAAATGGAATAAAAAAGTGACAATTAAAATTGTGTGCCGACATCATGCAGTCAATCAAGAGTCACAGTAGACAACATGTTTTTTGGAGAGCCGACATAAACACAGCAATCCAAGATAAGAATCAAACCTGGCACCTTAAGGTTGTTGGGCAGAAATGCCTCCCCATGTATCACTGTACAGACTGAGAAAGCAGAGAGATGTTCGTTTTCAGTTCGGGGCAATGATTTCCTTCTCTAACGCTGAAATCTGTAGGGATTTCTGCTACTTTTTTTCCCTGCTTTTCCATGGTGTAGTGAGTAGAGCTCTTGCCTTTGTAGCTCCAGGGTCCTAGGTGCAGTCCTGTCTTTGAATGATTCTCTGTATGAAGTTTCTGTGCGTCTTTTCTCTAAGCAGTTGGCTACTGTAAGCACGGGGCACCGAGTGGTAGCTCAGAGGGCCAAGGCATTGAGTTACTCATCGGAAGGTCAGCAATTTAAGCCCCAGCTCCACCAGGTTGCCATTGCTGAGCCCTTGAGCAAGGCCCTTGCGGCGCTGTATCGTGGCTGACCCTGCACTCTGACCCCTGTTACGCTGGGCTATACAGTACAGTATGCGAAGAAAGAATTTCACTGTGCAGTAATGTGCATATAGGACAAAAGACAAAGGCTTAACTAACTTAACTGAAGATAAACGACACCTACAGTAGGTGTGTATGAATGTTGCGTGAATGGTGCCCTGTGATAGACTGGTGTCTCTTAAATAGTGTGTTTTCCCAATTCATGCTGGATGGTACCATTTCCACTCAACTCTCAGTCATCATCTATACTGCTTTATCCTGTACACAGAGTCGCAGGGGGCAGGGATGGGATGCCAGCACATAGAAGGACACACACATACACATACTCACATGATCATTCGCACACTATCGGCAATTTTTGGCGAACGCCATTTACTGTAGCTTAATTTGCCTGATTTTGGACTGTGGGTACCTGGAGTACCTGGTGAAACCCCGAGACGGGAATCAAACCCAGACCCTTGAAGTGCAAGGCGACAGTGCTAACCACTTAAGCGACCATGCCACAGAGTAAATATTATAAGAGCAAAAATGTGAACAGTCGGTAAATGCAACAAAATGGACTCAATGGTAACTGAAACCCATTTCCTGACATTCAATTGCACTTTTGACCTTATAGCACACAGTTATAGAAGGGGTTTATTTATGGTTGTCTTATCTGGTATCAACAAAATGAGGATGGCGGCCCTTTTGTGAATGTTAATCTGTAAAATGTGGATATCTCAACGGGTTTTGGCTCTCATAATTAATATATAATTAAGTTTTTTAAATTGAAGATATCTGGTAAGCCAGGAATGCTAATCTTTCCATATATGCATACTGTAATTACCACACATATATAATGCAGTGCATGTAGCAAGATGATCTGCTGAAGTTCAACCAAGCATCAGAATAGGGACGAAGGGTAATTTGAATGATTTTGAACATGACGCGGTTGATGGTGCCAGACGGGCTGGTTTGAGTATTTCTGCTGATCTACTGGGAATCCCACACAAACAACATCCTGTTACAAACAAGGTGCCCCAAAGAGCATCTCTGAGCACACAACACATTGAACCTTCTAGCAGATGGGCTACAGCGGCAGACGACCACACCGGGTGCCCCACCTGTCAGCTTAGAACTGGAGCTACCATTCGAACAGTAGCAGATTGGAAAAACATTGCCTGGTGTGATGAATCTCGATTTGCTGCGACATTACTGTAGCATGGTAGAGTCAGAGTTTGGTATGAAAAACATGAAAGCATGGATTTATTCTGCCTCATGTCAATGGTTTAGGCTGCTGCTGCTGGTGTAATGGTATGGGGGATATTTTTTGGCACAATCTGCACCTTCGTACCAACTGAACATCGTTTAAATTCCATTACTTGCATGAGTATTGTTTCCGATCATCCATGATCCATTATGATCAAAGGATAATGCACCAAGTTCCTTGAACTTAACAATGAGTTCACTACTGTACTCCGCAGGCCTGCATAGTCACCAGATCTAAATTCAATAGAGCACCTTTGGGATGTGAAGGCAGATTTGCATGGTAGATGTGCAGCTGGCAAATCTGCAGCAACTGCAACGTGCTATCATGTCAATACGGTCCAAAAATCTCTGAGGAATGTTTCCAGCACCTTCTTGAATCTGTGCCATGAATAATTAAGTTCTGAAGGCAACAGGGAGTCCAACCCAGTACTAGCTATGTGTACCTAATGAGGGTTAGATCTTGTGCATCCTCAATACTGTTATTAATCCACGTTTAATAAAAGCAAATTTCAGAGTGTCGACATTTGGTTGATTGCCTGGTTTCGTGTTTTTTAAAAGGAGAAAGCTGACTGTCCTAATGCACTGCCATAATTAAACCGAGATTCATATGGATATACGTGCTGTTATCTTGGCTTTAATGGTGCTTTTATAATGCTTCGGAGCATAAAATGTATTTAATTTCCAAAATGTATAATCACTAAAGAGATCGGTAAGTTGGCTGTACATTTCATCTTGTAAATGCTTTCGATTAAAGTTAATTAGCTGTGTATTATTTTAAGCTAAGCACTTCGGGGAAAATGTGTTTGGTCCTAATTTCTTGGTACACTTGGGTACAAATAATGTCGACTGATTAATTCAAAATTGTGTCACGGTTCCTATATAATTCTACTACATGATATTCGTTTGTTTGATAATCAGGTTGTGTTCGGACCCGCTTTCCTTGGCGGCGTGCCATTTCTTTCTAAGCATCACGCCGGAATAGGCAACACCTCTGGTTTCGTGGGCTGCATTATGGAGCTTCAGGTCAACTCTAGGGAAATGAGCATAATGGAAGAGGCTCATCAAGGCCAAAACGTCCACAACTGTGATACGCCAGCGTGTCAGCGCCAACCGTGCCGCAATGGTGGCACCTGCATCAGGTAAGCGAGTGCTCTTCTGCATCTGGTCCTGCAAATGGTCCCCGAGCCCTACTTAAAGCCCTATATTCCTAAACATCTCACACACCCGCACATCTTTTACTGCTAATTAATTGATAAGGGCTCCAAAGCTGGCAGGTGGTCCTAAGGATGAGAAAGGTCTGCACTGCACCGTTGAGCTGGATGAGGATAGAATTGTGTGTTTTTTTTTTTTTTTTTTTTTTTATTGTCAAGTTTAATTCATTATTTGCGCCGCACATGTACTGTACAGTATGTAGCGAAAGTCTGCTAAAATTTGATACAAGATATTCAGTAGCACGTCCCTGATCAAATAAGGCTGCAAATAGTGCTTGCTCATCAGCCAGCGTATCGGCATAACATTAAGGCTAAGGAGAGTAAATTTCAGGGACGTAGCGTTATCTAATAGCTGACTTTGGAAACATTTGGAGACACAAGAGTATATTATTTCTCAGCTTTCGCTATTCACAATAATTACTTTCAAATTCGAATGCTGGTAGTTAGCTATTTCTGTAGAATGACTAATGTTCATGTACCGTCTCTGGGATAACGAAACTGTGTGTGTGTGTGTGTGTGTGTGTGTGTGTGTGTGTGTGTGTGTGTGTGTGTGTGTGTGTGTGTGTGCGCGCGATGTTAGCAGGCAGACACGTGCTTGAGTTGAAAATGACTGTAATCACAGACTTGATTGCATTACTGATGTATGCTAACAAAGGTGTGGATGTGCGACCGCGTTAACCTCGAGCAATCATTTGATTGTCGCCAATTTTTTTTCTCTCTCTCTTTTTTTTTTTTCCCTGTGAATACTTATAATTTTGTTCACTTTTGTTAAAAGCAATCCTCTTTTGATGATCACATTATCAGATTTTTGCTTGATATTAAAAAGATGGATATAATTTGGTGGGTTTTGCACCAGTCCCAGACACATTCTACATTACACAGATGAAAATAGATGATTAAAAACTATGATTAGATTCGATATAATTCAGTTCAAACTGACATTAACAGTATAATTACTATAGAGGATGCTCTCTCTTTTTAAACCCTCGAGGCTTTCAAAGGCTCATCTAGACTGATGTGCTTTTTTTGCCTGAATAATGGCCTTTTCAAAGTGGATTTTATTTTATTTATTTCTTTATTTTTGACAGCATGTACTTATTTATGTTTTATGGATTTATGTGAAACTTCATTGCTGTTTAAACAGTTCTGATCTGAACTTGTATCGCTCTACTTACTGTAGTGGAGAGTTTAGTTTTCATGGACCAAACCATTGACTTAGAGAGATTTTTTTTTCTTTCTTTCTCCAAAGCCAACGAAACGTAGCTTGTTTGTTGCGTTCTAGCCTTACATCTAATCGCGCACCTGGGAAAAAAAGAGGGTCGAACTCAATCGGAGGACTCTGGCATTCTGGGTTTGCATTTATATCGTCTCATTTACATCCTACTCACTCCCTCATTTTTCCCAGCAGTGGATTATTATTATCATTTTTTATTTATTTTTTTTTTTTATGTACAAACAATTTTCTTGATACTTTCTTTTGATCCGGTGTCAAATCGCAACCTGGATTCCCTGCAAGAAATTACGGCAGCGCTCCCGCGGCGCTATTCTCTCCATTCTCCATTCGAAATCAGCCAATGAAGCAGAGGGTTTGTACTTTGACTCGTGCGTACGTCACCCTCGGTAACACAGCTTGAAGACATTAAGACGTTAAGACACAAGACGTATCAGCTTTAAAAGCAGAAAACTAGCTGTAGGGCTTATTTTTGACAGCAGATAAGTGCCTTTGCTTTCTGCTGCCCTAACTGTAATCCAAATAGCTCCAACCCACCAGTGAGTAGGAGGAACAATTTTCCTCCAAGCTCACAGCTGATGTTTGCAGCCTGCCATTTTTCAACAGATGGTTTGCAAATACACTCCACCCTCCCCTTTTTTTTTTTTTTTTTTGCCCTTATCTCCTGTACCTCCTTCTAGACACCCCATCCTCATTTTGTCTCACGCTAACAGTGGCATTGTTGTTGTTATGCCCCTATAGCCCTACATAACAGCCATCCGCCCACCCACCCACACACGCACACACACACACACACACACACACACACTAAAACCTTTCACAGTCATCCATGCTCTGCAGTACCGCTGAAAGATGACATTTTTATTGCCATGCCCAAGCTGCCCCCTTTAAAAAAAAAAAAAATCCTCCCACCAACATACAAGCCTGGCATTGATTCATGGACCCGACTTCTTTGTGTGACGACAGATCCATTGGCTGGTTAAGAGAAAAGGGGAAGAGAGGGGCCAAATGTGAACAGCTGTACATTATCCACTCAGTTCCTCCTTATAGAGTAACACATCAGTCATCTTCACTGTCAGCTACAGCCCTAAATTCTTTGGCCAAATTAACAGAACAGGGAACCAAGTGCAGGTTTCTGCCAAAGCCGGCAGTCTGTTAGTCGTAAGTCAGCCATGTCCTTGGCAAGGGAAGGGCAAAATGTATTGGGGTAGTATGTAATAAAAATTTAAATGTGTCCAAATAAGCAACATTACAGTGTCCCTGAAATGCATGAAAATAAAATACTGTGTTTTGTATTCACATGTCCATGCACAGGCTGAATAGAAGCACATTGCTATCAGGTACCTACCAAGAGACTGAATTTATTTAATGCAGATATTGATCGTCGCCTCAGCCTGAACCATTCAGCCCTGATGCTCCCGTGTCATGCTTGTATGTATGCATGTTCACTCTGCATTATTACTTGTACATAGACCGGCATTATGGATCTTCTAAGACAGTGATGCTATGGATTTCTCTGCCACTCATTTTATTAATTTTTAGCCTCAGCCACAAATTTGCTCCCACCCTGCCCTCGTGGCTGCCATAAGCAGCATCATACATTATGTACGAATTCCTAAGAGACTTTAAATGGACATCAAAGCAAACAAGTTCAAACAGGGTACCATAAAAGCAATACGCGATTAAAAAATGAGAAACAGAACCTTCTGATGCAAAAAAGCAAAACACGGAAGCCTGAAACTGAAATCTAGTAGTTATGTACTGTATATTGCTAACATTCTGTACACTCATTGAGCACTTTATTAGGAACACCTGCACACCTAGTTATCCATGCATCTGTCTAATCAGCCAATGATGTCTCAGCAGCGCGTAAAATCATGCAGATACGGCAGACTGGCAGCGCCGGGTAATGTTCACATCACCCATCAGAATGGGGAATAATAAAAATAAAAAAATCTGATCTCTGTGATTTTGGCCCATGGCAGGAATGTTGGTGCCAGATGGGCTGGTTTGAGTATTTTTATAATTGCTGATCTCCTGGGATTTTCACACACACGACAGTCTGTAGTGTTTACTCAGAATAGGGTTCGAGAAAAAACATCCAGTGAGCGACGCCGATGGAAATGCCATGCTGATAAGAGAGGTCAAGGGAGAATGGCCAGGCAGACCGATTCAAGCGGAATGTCCCAGCGTATTTGAGTATTGATGCGCGCATCACTGGCCACAATTTACCCATCGTCTAATGGCTACTTCCAGCATCATAATGCATCATGTCATAAATATAAAATTTTTTTTTAAAAACATCATCTCAAGCTGGTTTAATGAACATGACAATGAGTTCGGCTGTCCTCAGTGTCCATCTGTGATGCTCCTATAGAACATCTACTGTATAGGAATGTGGTCTGTGAGATTCATAGCATGAAATCCTCAGGAATTGCATGATTGAAGAGACGTTGCAGCGTGGGCCAGCACTTCAAAGGAATGTTTCTAACATCCTGCGGAATTAATGCCATGAAGGGTCGAGGCTGTTCTGAGAGCAAAGCAATGCCGTTCGATTCGGATTCATCATCAGCAAATATAAAATAGCACATGATCTAGCACGTCATAAAATTTCGCATTTTATTTGATATATTTTAGAGGCTTTTAATTTGTAAAATCCAACATAAATCCGTTAATTTATTGAGCTGACCAAATAAAGAAAACATGGCCAGAGTTTAAGTTAATCCTTTATCCGTCACATAATACATTACTACAGAGTGAAATTCTTTATTCTTTGTAGAATCCCAGCTTTTTGCCGTTATACAGCACCCCGTGGAGCAGACAGGTAAATGGGGTCTCAGGGTCCCAACCTGACGGCTCGAACCGTCAACCTTTTAATCAGTAACCCACCACCCTTTGACCAACTTGTCCAAGCGCTCATCTATTACACTTACAACAAATGTTTCCATATAAATTCTTGAAATAAATAATATGTTGAGTAGTTCTCTGGATCCACTCCATAGATCTTATCAGCCGTGTCAGCAATAATTAACACTTTTGTTTCCTAGTTTGTCTATAGCCCCATCCTCATGTCTTTGCATGTACTCATCAGTACTTGTTTTATTTATTAATGCATTCATTCATTCATGTATAGGGTTGCAGTGAACTACCCCAGGGAGGTTAGGGGACAAGACATGGTGCACACACGATCCCACACCCAATCAAACACTTTGCCCGATTTGGAACCAACGATCAGCTAATAGTGGAGTGGAAACTGGGGTACATGGCGAACCCCACAAAGCATGTGAAGGAAAAAGGAAACTCATTAGAGATGAGATTCGAACCCCTCCATCTAAAGAAATTCTGGATAAACGTCCAAAATCAAATACAATATTATTGGCTTTTTGTTTCAGTACTGTATATTTTGGCGCATACAGTATAAAAAATGTTCGGGCCTCTTACACTACGTCCAGTTCGTACCTCATAAAATACAAAAGTTTTATTTCCGCGCTCAGAAGTACAGTATTCTCCTATAAACAGTGTCAAAATGATAATCAAGAGGTTTGGAGAATTCACTAGGGGCCGGTAACATTTCAGACTGATTGCTCTAAGCTAATAACCTTGCATTTATGAAAGCGCCTCGCTGCAGCTGGCCCCCACTTTCAGAGAAACAAACACACTCACAAAATGTAAATGTCATAAACGAGTCTTGATTTGTGGCAAATAAGTCACCCCCCTGCGAATGGTACGGCCCGGCTTCGCCTTGAACCGCAATGAACGTTGCTAATGAGTCTCACAGAGTGGGAAGAGATTATTAAATTCTGCGTCGGGTAGGATTTTCTTTTGGGAAGTATTCGGTAGGAGAGAAACAGGTTGGAGGAAAACATGTTGCTGAGAAGGCATATGATATAAACAAAGAAATTATATAATTATAATAATAATAATAATGTTAAAATATATATGCTGTGTTAAAATATATATGCTTGGGTTCACAGCATGGGGATTTTAGGGACTCTACATACTGTATTCTTCAGGGGCAGCAACATGGTTGTAGACTGAGAGGATGTAAAAATGAATGAATATGAAAATGTATTTTTCATTACATATGTTTATATGTATAGTTCATGAGTAACAGTAACTTTGTAATATCAGTATGTGGGCTTAAATATTCCCTGTTTGCAAGAGGTCTTTTGGGTTTATTTTTCTTTTAATTCCTTGTTGCCATTCTGTAATCCATATGCTTTTATGAAGAATTAATACAATGAGCCAACTACAGCATAACTGTCATGGAGTGTTAGCATTAGTATATTCTGCATGCGAGATCTAATGCCATATCATGCTTAAACAGTTGCATCCCGTTCAAAGTCTAGAAGCAGATTAAACACAAAAATGTCATGCCCGTTAAAAGTAAAACATTTTCTTCCTTCCTTCTTTCTTTCTTTCTTTCTTTCTGTTCTAATAATAAATCTGTAAACCCTTCATCGCATTGCACCATGTTCCCACTACTGTAGTACATCCTTAAAAAAATTGGGTGAACATAGTAAGACAGCTGGAAACTGGTAAGGATGCAGTATTGTCTCTCTTTTGTATGGAGCTGCCACACCTTTTTTGGACTTTTTTTTTTTGGAAGAGCTTAATAAGGACGTAGTGATAAGGAATAAGGATTCATGACAGCAATGACTAGTTATCGGTCTAAATAATACCACATAGGGACAAAATGTTTCGAGACGGGCCTCTGAGTGGCGCAGCGGTAAAGTGCTCGCCCTATCATCCAGAGATTGCAGCCTGAGGTCTTGAGAGAGCTGATTGGCCGAGCTCTACAGCCAATCAGGAGCTTCTGTGAGCTCACGCAAGCGGAAGGAGCGGATAGCGCTGTTCTCCGCCCCCAACAGTGCGCGAGCCAGCAGGTTGAAAAGAGGCGGTTGGCTGGTGGTTGGTTCGGAAGATAAACACTGGAAACACTGATAGTCTGCGGCCCTTCCGACTGAGTGGTAGTAGTAGCCTTAATGTGGGAGCCCCCTAGTGACAGGGAGGAATTGGACACGACTAAATTAGGTAAGAAAATCGGGGAAAAATAAAAAAAAATAAACATTTCAAGACTAGTTTTGTAACGCGCCAACAGATGGCAGCACAAGACTCCACACCCAGTCACAGGGAGCACCGACCTTCATAAGTCAGTGTGCCAAAAGACATCAACCTGCGTACATGGGGAGCTGTGTTATTTTGATCACTGAAATTCCATGCGAAACTGGACAAGTCTGACACAGAGACATTTGACATGATTCAGTAAGTTTCCGGCGATGCTGCAATGAGTCGTTGAAGAACATCACTGGAAGACAACGAGAGAGCAGGAAGACGTTCAACAAGCTCAACCCCCGACAATGTCAAACCCATTCTCAACGTTGTCGGAGAACAATCCACAACATCTCTGCCATTGTGGGTAGAGTAGCCAAAAAATGTACTCAAGTACAGTACCTTAAAATAATATTACTCAAGTAGAAGTAAAAAGTAAAAAAGAAAAACAATGGTGTGCTTGGTTTTAATGTAACTTTATTCTTTCATGAAAAAACAAAAGTTGGATCCAAGCTGGCCGACTTCAAAATGGCCACCATGGTCACCACCCATCTTGAAAAGTTTGCCCCCTCACATATACTAATGTGCCACAAACAGGACGTTAATATCACCAACCATTCCCATTTTATTAAGGTGTATCCATATAA